>ARYC01023058.1:0-10475 GCA_000711775.1 Oxytricha trifallax
CCGATGTAAAGTTTTATCATGGGGTGTTTGCATACGAACAACTGAAAAGCAAGAAAAAATCAAAAATCTGGCTTGAATACGGTACTCACTACTGTTTTTTCTTTGCGAAAGAAGCCACTAGTGCGCAGGAAAAATTTCGCGAGTTTATTATTGAATATTCTTGAAAGAAGAAATAATTGATGCACCGCAAACAAGGAATTTCGGTAAAATTGCGGCAGTTAAACAAATGGTAGGAACTTATGAATCAGCAACAAATTCTTGAACAACTTAAAACCTTAGCAACAGAAACAATTAATCAAAGCTCAATCAATATCGATATTTTACCAACCATAGAAAAATTAAAAATCATTAATGAAGAAGATCATAAAGTAGCCGAAGCAATCGGGCAGGAATTACCAGTAATTGCCAAAGCAGTGGATGCAATAACCCTGTCGATGAAACAGGGAGGGCGCCTGATTTATATGGGGGCTGGAACCAGTGGTAGATTAGGTATCCTTGATGCTGTCGAATGTCCACCTACCTATGGAGTTGACTATAATACGGTTGTAGGACTGATAGCTGGAGGAAAAGAGGCTTTTATTAAAGCACAGGAGGGAATAGAGGATCAGGAAAGCGCCGGATTTGCAGACCTGAAAGAAATTACACTAACCGAAAAAGATATTGTTTGTGGAATTGCCGCATCCGGTAGGACTCCGTATGTTATCGGTGGTTTGAAATATGCCAATAGTATCGGCTGCACAACCATTGCAATTGCCTGTAACAAAAATAGTGTAATCAGTAACTATGCGGATATAAAAATAGAAATCAGCCCGGGACCAGAAGTAATTAGCGGCTCAACAAGGATGAAAGCCGGAACTGCACAAAAACTTATTCTCAATATGTTAAGTACTACTGCCATGATTAACCTAGGTAAAGTTTATAAAAATTTAATGGTGGACGTTAAAACATCTAATGAGAAGCTACAAGCACGTGCCAAGAAAATCATCATGGAAGCAACAGAGGTTGACTTTAGCACGGCTTCAGAATACCTTGAACTAGCTCACAACCATGTAAAATCAGCAATTGTCATGATCATTAATAACTGTAATTATGAAGAAGCCCAGAAAAAACTGGATAAGGCACACGGAGTAATCCGTAAAATAAATTAAATCATGATTTCCTCTCAGGCATTGTTAATACAATGCCTTATATCTAATCCCAAGCATATTGCACCTATTAAACAAAATCTACCATTTTGATATGTGAACATCAAATTTTCCCCATTAACAAATTGATATAAATGGATTTATCTATCTACACTTGCATGAAAAAATTCCCACTTAATTTTTTCATCATTATGAAGCTTGTTGCAAAATTTTGCATTAAAGAGAAATTTTCACTAGGAATACCTGTCCTATCATCAAAAATGGTTTAAAAATTACAGTTGATATACTATAATAGTACAAGATGAGTTTATTTTATTAATAACAAATTATTTATGGTGCAATTATGTCAAACAAGTACAGAAAACTATTTTGCAACTTAGTATTACTTATCACTTTGGTTTTCACCTTAGTAAGCTGCTCCGATAAAGATAGCGATTCACAACAAATAGCTGATAGTACAAATACAGCAGTATCTGCTAAAGCCTAACACTGCTATAACATTGTTGTCCTTCACTGGAGTTATCTTGTTAGCTTCCTTTTGAATCTTAGCTAATCTTGGGACATAAGGCTCAACTTTGAAACAGAATTTACCTGCTTTCTCATCTTCAAGAACTTGGGTAGCAGACTGAGGATTCTTGAACCAGATGAAGCCATAGCCTTTTGACTCGTGTGTCTGTGGGTTCAGTTATCAAAAATGTGTTTTTATAAGCAAATTATAGAAATATATATCATTAATCAATCATATTAATGTTTATAATCATAAATCTAAACAACTTGACGGCTATGATTATCTTAATCATTCAATTATAATAATATGGAGAAATATTGCTAAGGTTATATTAAGTTTTGCAATTCTAATATTTATATATTATAATCATAAAAAGCTTATTCATTATGATTATATATGCTAAGCAAAAGTTTTTAAAAAAATGAATGTCTATAAATTGAATATATTTTATAAAAATGATAATTAATTTTAAGAGATTTCTGTTCTCTTTTTAAGCTTATCATTATCCTGAAGTATATTAAATTTTATAGTTGAGGAATTAAAAACAATCAAAATCATAGTCCTAAATAAGCTATCAAAATTGTTTAAAAAGTTAATTCATATTTTTCATACCAAATATATAGTCAATTAAAATTAAAATTATAGACTAATATTCATGCAATATGATATCTTAAAACTAAAATATTTAAAGTGGAGCAAATTAAGAAAAATTTGCTACTTTTGCCTCACTTTTATATCGCCATAAAATTTCATAATATTTCTAATAAATTGTTATATTACTAAATTTATTACTGTCTTAGTAACTATGAAGCAGTTTAATTATTTATTTCTACAGTTCAATTATAAAAATAAATTTTGATAAGTGATATCTTAGCGCTCTTGATCTCACCATAGTCCTTGAAGGCATCATGCACATCGTTCAGGCCCCAAGTTTTAGGGAGATGTTTGAGGAAAAATTCACTTAGGCTGTGCTGTTGTCTGGAGCATTAGTAGTTTCCTTAGATTCTTCCTCAACTTAAGAATCTATCTTGCTCGTTAGGCTTTATTAGGCCTCTGTCTAGCTCTTAGAAGAGACAAGTGTTGGAGTGGAGTCATGCTTGATCAAAACTTAGTAGTCAAAATCATTTGGATCATACAAATTTTCATTGATTAGCTGACTAGTGTTCACATTCAATAACTAAAGTAAAATAAAGCATTCTTCTTGAGTGAGGAGTCAAAAGGTAGGATTCTTGCTTCCTTTTTGCCGTCTCTGAGTTTGAAACATTTCAAATTCATCAAGGCTAGCTGTAGCTCTGCAACACTGTTGAACTTAACTATAGCGGACAAGAAAGGCTTGCTGGACTAGAATCTTTGTATCTGTACAGTGCATTTACAAATTATAGATTACAAAGTAGTTTTAATATCACGATTACAATTTACTAATTTGTAGCCCATATCTTGGAGTATCTTTGTTAGTTCTGAGGAATTATATCCATCGTCCTTGGGAATATCATAGATATACGCAATTGTTGAAGTTCTTCCGATTCTTTGGGTCTCACCCTCACCATTATCCTATAACATTCACTACAATATTTAATGAGATAAAAGTATTTAAAACAAATTAATTAGGTATTTTACACAATCACTGGGCAGCTCTAATTATATCTGGCTCTTTTACTTTAGAAAAAATATTATAAAATATGCCATTATATAAATCAACAAAAAAACAAAAAACCTTAAATCGCAGTATAACAACAAAATTGATAATCTATTTTAAGTTATTAGTTTTTTATGAAAATTTTTAGTCTCTTTATGATAATTTGTTGGTTAATTATAAATTTTATATCGCTATATTTAAATTATTGTAGGAATACATTTGATTTGGGAAATATATTTATAATTAATAAATTAAAATATTAAAATCGTGGCAGTAAACTTTGTTTAAGCCTAGTCAATATGGTACTTGTTCGATAGGGAATTCAAAATCATCTGGACTTTAATATTGGCGGTACCCCTCTATCGCATTGTAAAAGCGAGATAACTCGACTTTAATTTTGGGTGATTTTTTTAGTAGAATTTAATGCCAAAATTAAAGTCGAGTTATCTCGCTTTTACAATGCGATAGAGGGGTACCGCCAATATTAAAGTCCAGATGATTTTGAATTCCCTATCGAACAAGTACCATATTGACTAGGCTATAACAAAGTTTACTGCCACGATTTTAATATTTTAATTTATTAATTATAAATATATTTCCCAAATCAAATGTATTCCTACAATAACTATTTGCTTATTTTCTATGATTAATATAAATCGATAGCTTGAATCATACCTTGCTAGTAGTTGTTGTAGTAATATTGCTGTCATTAGCTTAGGATCTGTGAGTTGATCTAGGGGATTGGGTGGTACTTGAGTTTACTGAAAACTTGCTTGATTGCATAAGATATGCTTTTTACTTTAACAAATGAAATTTATTAAATTGATTATAAAATTAAGATTCACTCCGCTATTTATACCCCTATCTAAGTATAAATGAATGTTAAGAGAATAAGCAATTAAGTCATTTAATCATTAGATAAATGTAATTATTGTTAAACAATAAAAGAATACCATCAATTATTGCTAAAATACAAAAGAATAGGAAATTTTATTAATCAAAATATAAAAAACTGTATATTTTAAAGTTTTAATATATTTACAATTAATAGCATAAAATGTCTAAAAAACTAGAGCATTTGTGCATTTATTTTTTAAGCTTACTAACTGTCCCCTATTTATTTTATGTGCATTTTAAATTTATATAGTTTTTCTCAAATAGTTCTATTTGAACGGAGCAAGTATGTACATTTATTATTTATGAATTATGTGATGAATTGTTTACTAGGGCGTTATATGCTATTAATGCTTCTTCTTCGATAAATACCTTGAATTTATTTATAATCTCTTCGATTCTTGATATCAGAAGTTATTTTATCTTCATTTTTCAAAATTAGGTTTCATTTTTAGACTAAAAACAAAAAGTAAGTAAATTTAAAAGAAATAGAGTTTAAAAAATGAGTAAAGAACCTTACATGCTTCAAAGTGATATAGTTTTTTTTAAATAACTCAGATCAATTTTTACATATAATAATAATAATAATAATAATAATAAGATCACATTGAGGTCTCTGGGGACCCCCGATTTAGTTTGCTTTTTAGTGCAAATAAGGGACAAGCCCTATTAGTTAGTTTGGAGATTCACTCCTGTATACTGAGTCTTCATCTTCTTCTGTTGCTTCTTCTTTTTCCTCCTCTTGGTTTTCCTCTTCCTTTGTTTCTTCTCTTGTTGCCTCTTCTTTTTCTCCTTTTCTTGGTCCTGAGTGTATGATTTGGACTGTGTCTCCGTTGTCTTTGAATTTGAAAAAGGTGTCGAAGTATTTGACATTGATCGAGAATTTAAGCTCCTTGGTGGCAATATATTCTTTACATCTTGTAGTGATGAGTTGGGTGAAGTCGCTTTTCATAAAGTAAGCGTGTTTTTGAAGGCATTTTACATAGATTTTGACTTTGTTTAGGTGTTCGTGGTAATCGGCTGTGACTAATACACAGCTAAGTTCGTTGGCTGTTGTGTTTTTTAGTAAAATTGTTATCAAAAGTCTGAAAAAGTTGACTAGGGGGAGTTGTATAGCTTCCATGGCACCAACGCCTGTTTAGATGTCTGTTTTTAAAACATCGTCGTCTTTGTTGATCCAGCCTAGTAATGTTGCCCTTTTCAGATTCTTTATCATAGCATTAATGACATTGGCGAACTGTTTAACTTGTTTGTAGATGTCTGAGTTTATGGTGTTGAGCCATATTGAAATGCAAGACTCTCTTGTGTCGAATCTATTGATAAGTTCTGCCTTAGTGATAGTCTGCATATCTTTAAGGTTGTTAACTTATTAATTATAACTTTATAATTAATTTTTACTAATTAATAGTAATTTTTAAGGTTCAATTTTTAATTGTTAGTTTCCTATTTAGTACCCCCTTTTACCGATGACGTATTTGACGTTTGCATCTTCGCAAAGTTTTCGGTATTGATTCCTTAGTCTTTCCGAGCATTCGGATTGGCTATCTATATAGTAGGTATGATGGCTGGAGTCGTCTTCCGATGACTAGTCTTTGTCATAGGCATCGTATTCTTGGGCCTCTTCGACTGAGCTCCAGTCTTCTTAATTTTCAGAGTACAGTACTTTTTTTTTTATAAGTCTACTATTTCTATTGGAGTCGTTAAGGTTGTTTTCATATTCTCTAAACTTTTTCTCAAAGTCTTCGAGCTCTTTTTGGTGTTAACTATCTCTGATGATATAACGATCAGATATTGGGGGGGGGGTATTGTGAGTTCTTTTTCACATTCGAATGGGGGCTGAGTTATGGATTTAAGACTCGTCCGTTTTTGTTTGCAGTCTAATGAATTTGTTGTTTATTGATATCAATCTTAGCATTTGGAAAAGTTGTTGGGTCCAAAGTTAAACTTAGTCATCTTTGTTCTCTGTGACGTATTGTAGCTTTGTTAGTTGTATTTGGAATTGATTGAGTGTGGAGTAGCCTTTTCTCACTAGCTTTCTGGATATGAATGTTAGTATTTTAAGTATGTGTAGCCCCATTAATCTTTGTTTGTTTTAATGATGTCAATTGTGTATTGTGCTAGGTGAAGTGTCTAATTATTTTCAACATCTCCCTATATGACATCTCTTTGTATTTTGCTCAGTATACCCATTCTGTGTTTCTAATTTAATAATTGTAGTTTTATTATTAAATTACATATAATTATGTAATTTATTTCTGTTTTAATTTGAGATAATATTGATTTTTTATTTTTAAAAAATTCATATACAATATCATGCTGATACCTGATTGTATTCTATTAAAAGATACAGAATGACTCTCTCAATAACTACAATGAAATACATAGCTTTATTTTAAGAATCATCAAAGTGTGTGTGAGAATTACTTTTCTTACTTCTCTTTTAATTAGATCATTAGCCTTAATTAAATTGAAGGTGCTCAATGTAGATATCTACTGAAGAGATATTTAAAAAATAAGTGAAATAAAACAATGCTAGCTATAATATTTTGATTGATACTTCTACTAGAACTCTTCTTAAGTGTCAAGTATGATTGCTATAAGTAAGAAAGCTCAGCATTTTAGTTTGTATTTTTATTCAATAGCTTTCAAGTTTTTTGCTCAAGTCTGCTATTTATAAAAATATCTGTAAAATAATGTGAATTAGATTTTAAAGTTATAATCCAAATACTCATTTAAAACCCCAAAACCCTTTCATTAGTTTGATTAAGTTTTTGATTGATAAAAGTAGACTATTAGTGCATATTTTATTAGGGCTTTAATAGGGTTTATTGTAGGGGTTTAATGTTTAAATATTAGTATTTTAAGTGAGTATATGCGAGGTTTGGGGTCTGTTTTTGACAGTGATTATATAGATTTATTGTTTAAGTTGCGTTATGGGTGCGATTATTATAGTGATCAACTCGAACCTATTCTAAATTACACATCTATAGCAGGCTACTCCATAAATCTCCAGCAACTGTGAGGTCTCACTGTCTATTAGCATTGAATTTAAAGAGATAGCATCTTAATTCTAAGCCTAAGAGACCCTTATTTTAGCAGCATCATATTTAATATCTTTTTAATGATAAGACTCTTAAATACTGGGCTCATTTCTCTCTAGCCTAGAGGGCTGTGATGTTTCATCGCCAATTTCCTGAGCTTCACATATCTGCTTAATCGATAGCTAACATATATAAAAAGAACGGAATTATCTTAAAAGACAGTCAATCGCATTAAGAGAGTGATTGACTTTAATGTTCCATTTTAAAAGACTAATTTAAAATATATATTCGATTAAATGCAGACGTCTTAAGAGCATAATATAAAGTTCATACACGCTGATGAAGCTGTATTTACATTCAGTACCTTTATATCAAGGTCTTGGTATAAGAGGTACAGCATCATTGAGGTATATGACTAAAAGGTTAAGGTTTAAACTCATGCAATACTTGGTGGAATAAGTGAAGATAAAGGCCTAGAGACTTATGTTATCCTCCCTCGCTCTATAAAGACTGAATAATATATTAAGTTCTTACAATAACTCAGAGACAAATACGCTGACTAATAGATTAATCTGTTCGTTGATAACTTGTTAGTTCATAAAAACTAAAGACTCAAGGAAGGAATATGAAAGGCTAAATATAACACCTGTATTTTATGTTCCTTATAGCCCTCAGTTCAATGGAATTGAACTATATTGGAGTCTATTAAAATACCACTACAAGAAACTTCTGCTCAATTACTTAATGCATGATTTAAAGATAGATAATAAAGTCGATTTTATAAAGAGTGCTCTAAAAGAGTCAGCAATGATAAAACTAATAAAGTATGCGCAAGAGAAGGGAGATTTTGTGTATATAAATAAGTTTTAGATTTAAACGAATGAATAAGTTCACATATTAAATTTACCCGTAAAGGGATCTGGCTTCACTTTCTTTTCTTCCTCTTTAGGCATGCTTGGGCCATGTTTCTTCTCTTAGTGCCAGCCCCTGCATATATGTACATCTCGTCTGACTTTTAGAAATCTTTGAATAGTCTCTTACTCAATTCATGATTTACTTGAGACTTTCTCTCTCTGTTTAATTTGCTGAGCTCTTTCATCAAGTATATGGCAATGCCAGGTTTTTCTATAAAGTTAGAAGACTATGCTTACTTGAGATGAAAGGATGCTTTTGAAGTTCCTACACCCAGGTGTCACTTATTTTAATACCTTGCTTCTCTTTTTCTTCAGGAGAGATGCTGTAGCGTTTCTTATGAGCTTCTTAAATAACTTCATTTAAGTACTCAGGTTTCAGAGTTCCAAGAACACCAAAGAAGATGTTTCTCTCTGGCAACTTATTAGAGAGCTGTAGCTTTGATGGAAGGTAGAGAGCTACATCCGCATTACTCATAGCATCGTCATAGAGATTTGTTACTGAAATTTCAGGGTAGTTAGGTATCTCGATCATTCTGATTTCTATAGACTTAAAAGCTTTTTTCTTCACTCAGTAAGGCTTTTAAGAATGAGATTTTGGTTCCCTCCTAAGTCGGCAAGAACAATCCAACTATAATTGATTTATTAATCTTACTTAAGAACTTATCTTGCTATGCCAAATATCTATAAAGGTCTTCTTTACTTCGAAATTTTCCTATTAAATCTAGAGATTAAATTCTCTTCATAGCATAATTCATAGGATCCATCTTGCTTCCTCTCTCTAGAAATGCTAATGAAATTTAAAATTATGGATATCCATTCTAAGTTTATTAAAATCTTACTATTAAATAGGGAGGACCTACTGTAGGTCAACCTTGAAAAGATATGCGGAGAAGCATTGAAAAACTTGCTCCAAGTTTCACAGATTGATTTCCATTTTTATCAATCTATCTCCATTAAATTGTTCCTAATAATATTTAATTATTTTAGGAGGTCCTCCAAATTAAGTATAAACTTTATTAGGAGTTAAATATTAAGGTTAAAACTTAATTAGGAGCATATCAAATTTAAAAAATGTTAAATAAATTTACCTCAAAATTAAGTTCAAACTTGATTTGGAGGACCTCCTAGAGAAACAAAACTTCATTAGGAGTATTTTAATTTACTAAAATGTATTAAAATTCTAATTAAATATGTCAACTTACAGTCTTTTATGGTTAGTTCCTTTTCTTACCTCTCAACAAAGAAACTACCAGAGTTTCTTATACTCGACTATTATAGTTTATCTCGGTAGATTTTATCATTATTACAATAAAATATATCAGCAAACTAAAATGAGCGCTAACCTTTTGAGAAGCGGCATTACTTGGATCATGTCAATAAAAGTTATCATTCCAGCAACCAAGAAAAGTAGAGACCAGAGAAGCTTGTACTCAGTGGGAGCCTACTAATGACAACTTTGACCAGTCTAGCTTTGAGATTTAAATATAAGTTAAGTAGGAGGTTATCATAGAAGCTGTGTAAATTGGGGAGGAGTTTAAACAACCCTCCCTAGAACATTAATAAATACCAGCCAAAGTTGACTATTAAGCAAAGAATGAAATAAAGTTTTCCCTTACAAGTCAACTTATTAGATACACTTGAGAGATATAAAAAACGATATGCCAAGGTTTTATCTCAAGCATTAAAAGAAAGATGGGAAGTATGTCTGTGAGTTCTGTGAGAAGCCATATTCTCATACAAGAGACCTCAAAGTGCACTTAAAGAAAAAGCACAATTAATGTTTTGTCTTTTTTCATGAACCTACAGGGAATAGATTCCTCTAAAAGAGAAGATCAAGAAACCCAGTGGAGTCTCTTAGAGTTGAACTCAGAAGTAAGTCAAAATGAAGAAGCAGTCAAGAACTTTCCAGTCTCTGATATCAATAAAATCATGGTTAAAATAGAGGCAATGAAGATTCCCATATTAAAAATTATTGACTTAGATTCTTGCCTAGAAAGCTACCTCATTCTTGAAGAAAAAATAGAGAAGAGAGTCATTACAGATGACTAATATGCTTACAAGATAAATCCTTTCAATTACTTCCTTGCTGATGACAAGTTCCAAATGAATTTGCTAATTAGTATTATGCTCTTTAAAAGGCAAAGTTAAATGAGTGCAGACATATCATCTAGCTTGATACTATTTTACTTGGTAAAGATCATGTAGCCTTCAGGCTTCCTTTACTTGAAATGACTTACAGAGAGAATTCTTATCTGACAATAGATGTCAGAGATAAATTAGCTAGATAGTATAGCAGATAGTTGAAGGGATTGAAGAGCTTCACAAGCTAGGTTATGT
>ARYC01023063.1:0-13607 GCA_000711775.1 Oxytricha trifallax
TTTCATCGCACTAAGGCTAAAAAAGTTTGAAATGACTCTCCGAGATTATCTATATTAAAACAGATACCCAGATGACTTGAATGATATTCTATCTAATATGGTAAAGGGTGTTTAGGAACTTCACGAGCTTGGATACGTTCATAGAGATTTGAAGCCTGAAAATGTTATGCTAAACCTTTGCCCTTTAGAAGTAGTTGTCATCGATTTTAATAGAGCCTTAAGATAAGAGATTGTAAACTTAGCAAAGGTTCTTGGTACTCCAGGTTACTTCCCAATCAGAGAGAAATGGACTAATGGCTCTATTTAGTGGGATGTTTGGGCAGTAGCTGCAATAATTTTAGAGTGCGATATGGAAAGCATGAATTACATTAATACAAAATATGAAAAATAATCAATAAATCTAGCTGAGAAGCACATAAAACAAGATAATGTATGCTAAGAAATAAAGAAGATTGTAGAGAAGATAATAGTAAGAGCTCCAGCATATCCAAGAAAATCCTTAGACGATATGCTCGAACCACTAAAGAAAGCGAGATTTAAGAGATACAACAAAGACAAGCAAGTAAACTACGTGTGATATAATTAAACTAATACTCATTAAATACATATTAAAGTCTCATTAAACTTGCGTTTTCTCTACTAACCCTAATAAAACCCCAACTTTACCCTACTAATCAAAGCACTTATAAACCTCACTAAGGGGTTTTGGGGTTTTGATTAGGGGAGGAGGATGCATCCCCATAGCCCATTTATTTAGTTTAACTTAGAAATAATTCTTATATTTGAATAATATTTAAACTAAAATTAAAACAAAAAACTATATTTTAACTTTCTTTTGATTGCTTAAATAACTTCTTCCAGATAATTTGAGAAATTATGAAAAATAAAAAACTTCGCCAATTTAGGAAGACATACAATTTAATTAAAATGAAACTCAAAATATATATAATTCAGAAATGACTTTATAAAATCAATCGAATAACATAACTTCCTTAGATAATTAATGTATGTTTGAATAACAAAATGCTAGTGTTAAGAATAGTAATTTTAGAGGGATATTGAATCATATTGGAAACAGTTAAAAATATAATAAAGGAATTTCTAAAAGTTTATTTGTAAATGAGGAATTAGATTAAAATCAAAAAGATAAGTAATTTCTTGATTTAAATTAAAATTTAATACTTTAAAATTAAATATTTCTAGATCCGATTAAAGACAAACCTGATTGGTGAAATTCAATCAATTTTAAATATTATTAAAAATTTCTAAATCTTCAATAATTGCTTATTTTAGCATTGGAAAAAATTGAAATATATTTAATTTTAATTATTCATCTATATTTAACTAGCTTAATTTAGTATATTCAAATGATTTTATATTAAATAAATAGATTAATCCTTCTCAGTTTATTAATAACAAGTAATTTAAGATTTACATATAAAACCAAAGTGATTTCATTTTAACCTCATAATTAATTTTATGTATATTTAAATCAAATATCAATATTTAAAATTCCTTTAATTATTTATTTTCTTGAGAAAAATTTATATAACCCCATAGATCAATTAAGAAGCGAGAATTAGAGTTAATAACAATTAGATTTAAATTAATAATTATTGGTAGAAATTAAAATAAAATCAAATTTAGAATTAATTAAAGATA
Source organism: Oxytricha trifallax (assembly GCA_000711775.1). NCBI lineage: Eukaryota > Ciliophora > Spirotrichea > Sporadotrichida > Oxytrichidae > Oxytricha > Oxytricha trifallax. Next base: position 1,663 of record ARYC01023063.1, read on the forward strand.
ATATTTTGCTTACAATTTACACAATTATGATAAGAAAAGCTTCTTTTTAATTTAATTATGAATTACATAAGTATTTATTTAAAACATTTAATATATCTTTTGAATTTTATATAAATAATCGAGTTAATAATATTACTTAAATTAATTATTATACTCTACAAAATTATTTAAAATAGTAAATTTAAATTTTATAAATGATAAATTTTATCTTTATATAGACTTCAAAAAAATTTACAAGACTTTAAAAGAAGCACTATTTTTATATCAATCAAACTTTATGATAAATATAAATTTTTCAAAAATTATTTAAAAGTATCTCTTAGCAGCATTCGATTTGATTTTGAGCTTCTCAAATATTTATCTTTTTAATGAGTTTTGAATTTTTTCCATAATAGACAGAGCTTAACAATGATTTAAATAAAACATAATTTTTACTTTTTGGAATTTTTACAATTTGTTTAGTTAATATTTAATATGAATATTTAATATATTTTGAAGAAATTGTAAATTTAGAGCAGAAAATTATAAGACTAAATAATTAAAGCCTTCATTATTTATACAGTATAATTAAAATATATTCTTAAAAGTAACTATTCGAGCAGTTTCATAAACATAAAATGACTAAACCGTAGAGACTTAATTAATGGCTTTTAAGAAGGATAAAAAACAACGACGCTTTTGGCCATCCAATTACTCTAAGCTATAATGATTTTTATTATTTATAATTATTTTTATATTATTCTTCCACTCATAAATCAATATTTGGAGGAGTGGTAACTTTGCTTGCAAGGATATCCCTCTTAGTATACTTTCTTATATAAATTACATCAGTAATTCAAAGATAAAAATGCTATATAACTGCCTCTACTACATATGAAAATCTGGTAAATTCTCAAAGAATAATTAATCTAAATAAAGAGAATTTCGATTTTGGAGTAGGAATATATAGAAGACCAAGTTATGCTTATCAACTTGAGCACTTTGAGTATATCTCAATCAAAATAAATAATATGTAAAACCGAGTGATTATTTAAAATTATTATAAGTAATTATAATGAGCTAATATGGAAAAATCATAAATAATTAAAAATTTATTGATAAAATGAAGTGAATTAAAATTGCTTACACTATTTTTAGATAAGTTTAACTTTTTTAATTTATCAATTTAACAGTATCTATTGATATATCATTAAAATGTTGGTTTCTAAAAATAAATCATAAGAATCATATTTTTTAACTTCATTACTTAAAAAGCTATGTATAATATAACTTATAATAACTTGATTGAAAGTGTTCTATATCGAAAAATACTCCAAAAACTTGACAAATATTTATTATTTAAGTTTATCCTTATAATTTAGTGAGTGTAATTTAGTATAGTTAATTATAAAATGGTAGATGGAATTTATACAGAATAAATTTCAATTTAAGATGGAGTTTTTTGCACAGACGACAGATTCTTAGGAGACACAGATTCAATACAAAATTTAGGCACAACTGGAACATTTATTTGCCCTCCAAAAGATTTTCAATTCAAGCTTAAGGGATTTTTAATTCATTTAAAAAATATTTATAATTATATAATTATATATGTAATAATAAATTATTATAAGTTATCATAAAACATAGTAATATTGTATATTAATAGTACTTGAAATATATCTTATAATTAAAATAATTTTACCAATGAGTAAATTTAATTTTCCCAGGAATGTAAATTAATTTTCCTTTAAAAATGGTTAATATATTATTAAAAATATTAGCAAATGTTTGATCTTTCAATTATAATCTGAATTCTTTCATATTGGACATTTTATAATATAAATACATTAAATTTTTTTATATTATTATAATTTACTATAAAAGATCAATTAGCTCGTAAGATGGACACGCGTATTATATTTAGATTGCACCTTGTAATTAGAGCGTTCTAGATGTTTTATTCCCTGGGAAGAATAAAACATGCAAACCATAATCAGAAATACTAAATATAATTAATGAATTTAGTGTTGATATTATTTACACTTAGTATAGTTATATTAATTTTTGTTTTTATTGGATTAATATAGAAAGAGATATAATTATTAAAAGAAATACTTTAAAAAGATATTTAATTAATAAAAGAGGGGGGGGTCAAGTTTCCTGGCAAATGATTTAAATAGAAAATTTATTTAGGCAAGATTCCTGCTTGTAAATTTTATGTATTTAAACAAAAATAATTTTAATTCACAAATATTGATTTTGAATCATAAATATAATTTGAAACAAACGCTTTAATTTTTTTAAATAAATTTAACTCTTTAATTTTTAATATTAATTTGATAAAATTTATTCATTGTTATTCTTATAATAAATTTTGGAATTTTTATATATATTAATCTCAATAAAATTGAACCCCTAAATCATTTTCTGTTTATTGAAGCTACATAATCTACATTTGATAATTTTTATAAAATTTGTGAAATAAAAAATTAAAAAATTAGGTTAGTAAACTTTCACCACCACAAAAAGATAATCCATTCAATTAATTTTATTATTATGAAATATTAGTTTAATAAGATATTGACTTTACTATTTTTAATAAAAAAAAATTTAATTTTAAACTATCAGATTAAAAATTATAATCACTCTAATTTTAGATTGATAAATAAATAAATCTTATCTCAATATTTTATGAAATTATTTCATGAATAATTTTGAAATAACTATTAAATTTAGATCTGAATCAGATAGCAGGTGGATGGCAGCCAGCCCATTAAGTAGGCAACTGGTTGAACTCCAAGACTAGACCACGGTTTTTTACCGCCAAATGATCAAAGGTCCACCAAACTTGGCGTAGAAGCACGGAGAGGGGTGGCGAGTCACACATGCTACCTGATTAAGATCAGGTATCTCATCTCAGTTGGAAAGCCTATACATACCCTAGGGTAACAGCAACTAACTTACCTTTAGCAATTTCAGAAAAAGTTGGCATGATGCTTGTAACCGTGTTCCTGGCTGTTGTGCTGTTTACTTCTTTAAAATAGTTTATAAATCTTTAAATAATAAATAGTAATTAATAATATATAATAATTCTCATTTAATTAATTGCTACTACCACCAATTCTGAGTCTAATCTAATCTAATTATTAAATTCATAATAATAATGATTTATGTTCTCTATTTAATTCATTTATTTAATAATTTAACAATAATACCTGAACAACAATGATTTTGTGCAACCCATTAAGCCGATTTCAAGATTTGTTAATGCAGCTTTTATAATAAATAATCGGATTACAAATTATTTGTGGATAGCTGCAACTAATGTCGAATTACATGATTCTATATTTTCAAGTGATACCTTCTTTTCCATCAACCTACCTTCATATTTTTAAAGAGAAAATTTTTTAGTAAATTCCTTTCTCCCTGCAAATATCACTTTAAATTTTAGAAATTTTTTATATATTCTTTTCATTGATTAGATGATATTTCTCTCTAGATATTTTTATATATTGAATCCAATTAATATAGAATTATCCCTTTTTTAAATTATAACAAACTTTTATTCTTTTCAATTCCTAATTCTAATTTTAAATAAAAAAAACTCTTTATTAAGCTAATATGCTTAATCATCAATTTTTATTAAGTTATAGCTTATCAAATTATATGAAATGATTAAAAATTCCAAAGTTTATTTTTAATACAGGCTATAATATTTAAAATACTAAACAAATTTAGTAAATACTTTGATTAGGTGAATCCTGTTTGTAAGAAGCAATTTCTTTGCAAAAAAAGGCCTAAATTAGATAAATTTTCAAATTTACTAATAATATATATATGAAAATAATATAAATATGAAATCTTCTGCTTTTTTTATAAAGCAATTATAAGCAAACCTTAGTATAAAATAGCTAATTTTAAAAAGATTTCTTAATGAAAAGACTCAAATATTAATCAACAAAGAAAATCACAAAAGTATAAAGAAATCTCTAAAATATTATGGTTTATAGGGAAAAAGAGTAAATATATTGAAAAAAGAAGTTTATTTTTTATATAAATTAAAAGTAAATATTTATTATACATTTTTATATAATAATTTAATAGATAAGGAGTAGGGGATGTCAAAATTGTTATTCAAGTGAGCTGAATTCATGAAAAATTTAAATTTTCATTTTTATTTATAAAAGGAATAATTAGTATATTTTATTTCTAAAATATATATTTATAAAAGAATTACAAGAAATTAAGGTTGAATTATATATTTTATTAATTATTTCTATGATTTATATTTATTATTCAGTAAATATTTTTCAATAATTTAATTATAGTATTTACTAAGAATTGTTTGTACTTTAATTAAAGCAATATTATCATTCCATGTAATTAACTAATAATTAAATTAACAATTATTTAAATTCGAGGCAGTTAACTTTCTGGAAACTTAGACAATATGGTACTTGTTAGATAGATTAAAATCAGCTGGACTAACACTTGCGGGACATCTCTATCACATCCCCGCAAGTGTTAGTCCAGCTGATTTTAATCTATCTAACAAGTACCATATTTTCTAAGTTTCCAGAAAGTTAACTGCCTCGAATTTAAATAATTATTAATTTAATTATTAGTTAATTACAGATTTCTATTGCATATAATTTTTTTCGAATAAAATTTTATAAATCAATTCTATTAATAATTACAATTCAAATATATTACTTCAAAAATTATATTTCCATTAATTTAATTAAGCAATAATTCTTTCACCATTAAAAATTATAAATGAAAAAACATAAATCTATAATTTTAAATGTATGAATTATTTTATGAATGTGTAGCAAGAAGAATTAAAAATACAAAACTTTTTTAATTAATTGAAGAATTTAAAGATTCTAAATTGAATAAATTATTTGAATAAATTGTATGAATATATTCAAATATATATCTAAAAAAATATAAGAATTCTATTAGGTAGATAATTTTGACATAGTAACTTAGAAATATGATGATCCAGCCTCTACAAGCCTTAACATTATCATCACTATGTGAAAAAATTAATTTAAATTATTATTTTTTTATGAACGATAAGCAATATGATGTTGTTAGAAACATTCAACTAAATTAAATTAAGATTATCTCATGAATTTAGAAAACTTAATTCATCTTACATTAATGCAAATTAGTTGAAATAATGATGTATAAATACACAATGAGTAAAATTTGATACTTTCCAAAAATTAATTAATAATCTAAAATTTATACACGCTATTTAAATAATAATCCTCTTAAATATAATAAAATGGCATGTATCTTGAAATCAATAAAATTTTGAGATAAGTGCCAAATAAATAGAATAATTAATCAATTTACTATCAACTGTAAATAAATGTAATTAAGTTTTAATAAAATTAAAGTTATTATCAAATAAATTTCTGTATAATCATTAATCAATTAAATTACACTACTTAAAAAATCATAAATCTTTAAATTCTGAGTATTAAGCAAGTTAATATTTAACTATATTTTTGTTTTTAAATTTGATTATTTGATAACTTTAATTTTATTAAAACTTAATTACATTTATTTACAGTTGATAGTAAATTGATTAATTATTCTATTTCTTTGGCACGTATCTCAAAATTATATTGATTTCAAGATACATGCCATTTTAGTATATTTAAAAAGATTATTATTAAAATACCATGTATAAATTTTAGATTATTAATTAATTTTTGGAAAGTATCAAATTTTACTCAATAAATGGACCATTTGATGGGTTATCAAAATTAATTACTAAGTAAAACTCTATTAGATTATAATTAATGTAAATAAAATTGCTATAATAATTCGAAAGTCTAATTCAGAATGTAATTAAATTTATTTTTAAAACTAATTAATTTCAAATAATCTGTACATCATAATTTGAAATCAATATTAAATAATCAACAAGTCAGGCTTCTTTAACTTTATTAAACTTGGATTATTTTAATAAAAATAAAATTTAATTTGATTATAATTGCATTATTAAATTAAATTAAAATAATTTGTTTATATATAAATCAGTCCCCTTATTTTAGTTAAATAAATTAATAAATGCAATTAAAAATCTTATACCATGCTCTTGATTTTTCTTAAAATTTTATTTTTTATTATTAAAATTAATCATCTGCAATTAATTTTTAGAATTGACACTATTTTAACTGCAATAACGAATACAGGAGGTTTTATGAGCATTCTATTTGTAGGTATATAACTTTTAATAGGAGGAATCCAGGAGAAACTTTTTTTCTAATCTCTCATCAGTGAAATGTACCTCTTTCATGACAAAAATTCAACAAAAAATTTACCCATCTGCAAAGTTTAATTGAAATCAAATAATATCATCACATTAAACACGATTATTAATTTAAAAGACAATGCGCAAACAAGTAAAGTTAGTTAAGATTCGCATACTCAATTAGAAAATTAAGACATGGATTAATCTATTGAATTTTAATCTTAATAAAACTTAAAATTAATTTCAAACTAAGAATGACTTGTTGACTAAATTTTCATTAAAAAAAAGCATTAATTAAATTCATATAGAATAATCATAAATTAATAATTTATATAATTCAGAAGTATACCTAAGAGCTGAAACATCCTGTCTTTTCAATATGGGATAAATAAAAGTATATATATATATATTAACAAATCATATAAAAATTTATCATTTATAATATTTATGTAAATAAAGTATGTACTCAAGAAATTATTCAGATATTTATAATGTAAAAAGAATCTAGAGTTTAAATAAGCTTAACTGTAAATTTATAAATCTCAGTAAGTACTGTATTAAATTGGATAAGAAAAATGCAAGAAATTTCTAGAATTAAGCGGAATAATTAAACAATTTCAGAAAAATTAAATAGCAGACAAGATTATTTTCTCAAAAGATTAACTTAGAATAATTCCTTATCTTTAACAAAATGTTCTTTAATTATAATAAATATTTATTAATATATTATTCTATCAAACGAAATTTATCCAAAAATTCATAATAAAAAACACTCACTTCTAAAAAAATTGAAAAATAATGACCAAATACATTTGAAAATTATACTGCACAAGCTGTTAGCAAATATTATAAAATTATATTAATTTATAATCTAATTTTTGTATCCAAATAGTCAACATAACAAATTGGATAAAAGATTCAACCCTATATATTTTTAAATTATTAACACAAAAAATTATAAAGATTTTTTATTATAAATTACCTAATAAAAATAAAATATACTTAAATCTTCAATAATTTTAATTTTTATTCTTTATTGATACGACAGCTATTACCAGAGTAGTTAAGAGATAATTTTTCATAAAAAACAGAAATTGAAAAGGTTTCATAAGACATGAAAATGAGTAAAATAGAGGTTTTATAAGTAAACAATTCAAATTATACATTTCAAGCTTTATAAGAAAACCAAAATTCAAAATAGAGCTAATTTATAAATACAATAAGCAAAGATTAAGATAATATTTAAAATTTCAAATCTTATGAGTTAATTGAAGAATTTCAAAATTAATAAAGGCAAATATCTCCTATTAAAAGATAATTGATTATTGAATTTAATAAAAATCAATATTAAATTTTATTGACATTATATTTCATTTAGCTCTTCAAATTTAATTAGAAGATAGATTGAACGAAGTATTATATTCATTTTTGTTTTGATTTTTAGATTCCCTTTCTATTTTTACATGGTATACTATTTTCATAAAACTAATATAACCTTGATTATTTTTCTATATATATTTTTAACAAAATATTAAACAATAACTAAATTTTTGAAATCCACTTTATAAAAAGATTAAGAATATTAAAATTTTATTGTTTTATATATAATTGGCGAGAAAAAGATATTTCCAACGAAATAAAAGTAGGAAGTATTTTTTAATTATATAGTATTTATGATGGCGGAAAATCCAATAATTATAATTAAATTATGTTTATGTATTATGAACAAAAAAATATCAAGAAGTAATTAAAACATATTAATCATTTATAATTATGAATTAAAATTAAATATAAATTTGTTAATCATTTATTATGATTCAGCATTTTGTAAATCTTCTTTTTTGAGGTTTATGTAAAAAGCAAGACTAAAATAGATGTTAAAGCAAAAAATAGTATTGAATGAATGCATTCGAATTTTGCAAATTATTTAAAATAAATTTAATTCAACATTAATAGTGTGGAAATTATTAATACCAAATTGATTCCAATTCAAATAGAATTTGAGTTACATTAGATCCCGCATTACCATTACTTACACCAAAAATCAAAATATTTTCATTTTAAACTAACTCTCTAAATATGTATAAATGGCTTTTCTAACTTGTTCGAAGAGATAAATTCGATATAGTAATATCTTCCTCCTTATTATTTATAATGCTCTATCCTATGAATTATTATTGATAGGGCATATAGAAATCTTTTTAAAACTATATTCTGATCATAATTAATAATTTATTAATTTAATTTAATATTCTCATCAAAAATCAAATATATTACTAAAGTAACAAAAATTTGGATCTTAATAATTTATTGTTTTTTATATATTCTTTATCATTCCTCTAAAATAAAATTTCATTTAGATTAACTTATAAATTATCTTAACTAAAATGAAGAAAAAGCTTAATGGTGATACAGAAGAAAACTTAATAGTGCTAAAGAAATCTTTTGAAATTTCTTTTATGCAATAATACCTTGTTACAGATTTCAATATTTTAATATGTATAAAAAACTTACTATTTTGTATTCACCATAATAATTATCTTGTAAAGAATTGATTTTAAAATTTCCCTCATATATTATTTATATTTATCTCTTCAGAAATTTGACATCTCATTAATATTAATTTAATTTTTCTTAATTTTAAATGCTTAAATAAGTTCCTTCCATTCAAGCTACACTTATAGGAATATGTTTTATATTTAAAATTGACTCCTATCAAAATATAAAGACATATTTTAATAGCAAAATAAAGTTGTTTTTCCATAAATTCTAGTATTTAAATGTAATCACATTAATAACTAATACATATAATTTTTTAACAGTTTTTAGCAACAGTATATGTCAGCCCAACTTCCTTTTGTTCAAATTGAAGTTTTTTAGGTATATAACTTTGTTTATTTAATTTAGAATATTGTTTTATGAAGTCTATGAATTCAAATATCTTTACAAAAATTGATCATTCATGATTTACTTTTAAGCGTACATGTTTACCTAGAAAAACTTACCCTATATATATATATATATATTAATTTTAAGCATTCTAGGTCTGTATTTAAAATAACTAGGAGATGGAAGATTACTTACTATTTTATGTAATTTATAGTTAATATCGAATTAATTTATTTCTTTTGAAATTCGAAACAATTTATAATGAACACTAATATAGGAAGATGAATGCCTATATTACTTGAAGATAACATTCTTTTGATTGATTTTAAGACAAAATAAATGCTTTTTTGAATATAGTAAAATATAAATAATAAATGATAAAATTATGGCAAGTCATTATTCGGAATAATTAATCAGTAGCATACCATATTATTCATTGCAATTAAACCTTAGTTAGACTAAGCTTATTATATTATTAATTTATTTTAAAATAAATCAATTTTTAAATTGAATTTGAATTAATTTTATTCATATTAATAAATATGGTCTTTTTTATAATTAAGTAGTATTAAGATGTATAAATTATAGTAAAAATAAAATTAATTTATTTATAAACTCCTTTATAAATTAAGCTGATCATATTATTAATAATAAAGCTATTAATTAATTAATGTGGAAACTAAAATAAATACTAAACTATATATAGAGAAAGATAAAAAACTAGGATTCTTTTGGCCATCCAATTACTCTAAGCTACAAAGATTTTAATAATTTTTAAATAAATATATTTTCTGGGAAAATTTATCTAATAGCAAATAAATATATACATATATAAATGTAATCCTTAACCTCTCTTCCCTTTTTGCTTTAATTAATTTATAAATCAGTTATTTTAAAAATTGTAAAAAGATTTAGATACTATAGAATTTTAGAAATATAAAAAGTTTTTAATCATAGTTTGGAAAAAATAAAGTAGTTATGATTGAAAGATATATTTTATGTTTTAATATGATAAAATTAATTAATTTTATTTGTTTAGATTGCACGTGATTACACATTAAATATTTATATAAAAATAAATATTTATCATATTTTATTTTTAGCAAATAAGTATAAAAGGAGTCATAAAAAAACTAATGTGAAAATTAAACTATTTCAATTAATGAAATATACACCCTTTATTTATAATATTAATATTCTCCCACTTATAAATCTGTATTTGGAGGAATAGTGACTTTATTTTCAAGAATAGCTCTCTTTGCTTATTTTATAGTTCAAGCAATTTCAGTATTCCAGAGAAACAATTACCACATAGCGACATCCACCACTTATGAAAATCTATCAATTTCTGAAAAATCAATAACTCTAAATAAGGAAAATTTTGATATTAGCTTTGGGATTTTTAGAAATTAAAATCATACCTACTCTCTAGATTATCTTGAGTATTTTTCAGTTAATTAATTAAATATAATTCCAAACTATATTAAAACCTATGCTATATAAAAAGAAAACTTATATAGAATTCCTAATAATAATATAAATAAATTCTCCAATGTATTTTTAATTTTTAGTTATCGAGTTTCTGTAAAACTTTTCTAAAACAAAATTTTTTTTTCTTAATTTTTCACTTTTTACAATTTGAAACTAATATTTTCATAATTTGTTTTAAATTTTCCATTATTTAGATTAGAATAACTTTTTTTAGCGAATATAATGACAGGATTTAAGGCATATAATAAAGTTATTTACATTTAATATTTCATTTTAAAATTGGAATAAATCAATCATAAGTTAATTTTGTTTGTATTTTATTACAAAACTAGAAAAATATTCTATAATTATCAATGCATTAATATTTTTTGTATATTCATTTTAAAAAATAGAATTAAGTTAATTTTGTTCAAAGCTTCTATTCTTTGAATTAATCCAATTTTACTTAGAATTACAATAAAATTCCTGGGGAAACATGCTAAAGTGATTGATTTTTGGGAGATACAGAGATAACAGTTAATTAAAATCTACTAATCTTTTTATAATTAGTTATGTTATAGTTTTAAACACTTTTATTAATAAATACTTTAAATGGGATTCTTAAGCGTTCTATAAAAATCGTAGTTAATTTTTAAACTTGCTTAAACCAATAAAAATGGTACTTAATCGATAATAAACTCAATATTATCTGAGTTTAACAATTTATTGGAAATATTTTATATCATCAAAGGGACAAGATAAATATCACTTACATTTTTTGTATTATATCAAATTCACTAATCTATTTACTTTACTTCTATGATGCCACATATTATCATAGCCATTAGTAAAGTCCAGATAATTATTGTTAATATATCCTTAAAGTATCATTTTTTCATGCATAAAAAATAAAGTCTACCATCACTTATAAATTATTTTTAAATAATACTACTATCTCAGGGTTTGGTATTGTGAATCTTGGGATAGCAGGCTCTTTTATATGGCCATAAAAAGACTTTTAATAATAAATATTAGATTTAAATGTCCTTAACAAGTATCTCCACTTTTTATTAATAGATTAGATGTTATTACTAAAATACGTAAAAATAGGAAATTTGATAAATAAATTAAATATTTAATTATGACCAAATATTAGGAGCTATTGTGTTGATTGAGAGTGTATTGCTACAAAATTTGCTGATTTTAGTGTTCAGCATCATAATATAAACCCAATTTTTTCTTGATCAACCAAGCATATGATCTCGATGTTTGGCAAGAATTCGATGATTACCATGATCGTTTGACACCGTCAATTGGCGTCGATCTGGCATGG
>ARYC01023075.1:0-13989 GCA_000711775.1 Oxytricha trifallax
TTTGGCTTACTTCAATTCGACCTTTGGCTTACTAGAGTCTGATCTTTGGCATACTTGAGTCTGACATTTTGCTTACTTCAATCCGATCTTTGGCTTACTAGAGTCTGATCTTTGGCTTACTTTAGTCCGACCTTTGGCTTATTAGAGTCTGACCTTTACTGACTTGATTCTGACTATTGCTTTCTTGATGTTTGACCTCTGTCTTACTATAGTCTGAGCTCTGCCTTACTTGATACTAATATATTCTTTTCCTATATTTAAAATAAAAATGAGTTTCTATATTTTTTATTGAATTTTTTTTATTATTTTGGATTATATTATCTTATTATGAAATCTTACTCACTTAAGTCGCTTTCTTATATATAAAAATTTGGGGAAATAATATTATATTATTAATAATTTATTTAAATATTGAATAACTTTTGTGTTTTAATTAATTTATTTTAGTAAATATATTTTGTTTTAAAATTTAAGAGAATTAAATAACACAAGCTTAATTAAATTATATATATTTATTTTATTTGTTGTTTTTTTATATTTTCTGTTTCTTGTGTTTTATATTTTATATATATTAAATGTTATTTAGTGCTTTCATTATACTCTCTTATAGAAGAGGATGTTTGGTATTATAGTATCAAGAGATGGATTTGCACCTATGTTAAGTCTATTTGTATCATTTGTTTCAAACACAACATTTCTTGCATTAATATTCATTCCGTTGTGATACCACCATCCTTTCATTTGTGTTTAATCTTTGTGAAGACCGTCTTTAAGTTTTGCAACAAAATGATTTGGTGCAGCAACATTGGGATTACCAAATCTGCTATAGTAAATTATGCCAATAAGTTCATATTGTGCTTGAGAGTTGTTGTTCTCTAAATCAAATACTAAATTCATCTCTAAGTTTAATTCCATGGCAGTGTTTGATCCAATGTGAACAATCATAAATTCTGGTGCTAATACTAAAGTCTTTTAGACAGTCATTAAATTATGTAAACAGATATTACAATACTAGTCAATCTTTGTTAGTGATTCCTAAATTTTGTCTTGCAAGTTAGCCTGGTATGATAATTCAACCTCTATGAACCACTACTATATTTATATGTTTGCATTATGACTACACATGCATGATTCATTGATATTAAATGTCATTTAGAAATGTTCTGAATCTTCAAAGAAATCTCTGAGGTTGTCAATATTACATAGTGCTCTACCTAATCCATGTCTTAAAGGCTGAATTGCTTTTTTCTATCTTTGACAGTTAGTATGGTGTATATCACCAATCCAATCCCAATAATCAAATTCTTAATCTTTATCAAATTTGTCTAGTTCTCTACAAGTTCTTTAAAGTGGTCTTAGGCAGTCATCAACCTTGTCATTAATAAAGTCTTGTTCTTTATTATATAGCCCAAAGTAGTATATGTACATTAGTGAATCATGTAAGCAAGAGTTTTAGTACCATCTTGCAAATGGATAAGTAGTTATGTTTTATTAGATTATGAATGGATTGTTGATAAGCTGTGTATTGCTAACAAATGGATTAATTATTGGTTTAATCGGAGCTTACTAAGATTGTAATTATATTCCACTCATCTGACTACTTTAACTTGAGAAAATTTGAAGATTATTAAAGTCTATATCGGGATCTTCTTATTTAACTTCATAGTTATCATCAATTACTAAGTCTTATTATAAAAGTTTTTTGTAGTCGAGTTTACCAATTAATTTGTGTATATCCATAATTGTTTCTTCAGGTATAGTCTTCATATATTCATTTAATAAGTATCCTAAGTCTTTTAAGGCTAATTCTGTTTATTCATGTTATTCTTTTGTTTCTTAGCTTCTTAGTAAATTTTTAGTTTAAGTTTCTAGCATATAACCACTCATGTTAATACAGTGTTTGGTAAAATTAATGAGTTTTACATCTTGTAGTTTTTAAGCTCTGCTTAACGCTGTATAGAATTGTCCTGCTATTAACATTTGATCACATTTAATCATTATTTTATTAAGTGTTTCTCCTTGAACTTTATGGACTGTGCTAGCATATGCTACCTATACTGGGAATTATTTTCTAACATATCTTGTTCCTTAATACATAACTGCTTCTTATAGCATTGGTATGATCTATACTTCATTCATTCTATGGTTAAGAAATTTAATATACTTGTTGTTAGGACCAAACTCAATAATAGTTCCCATTGTTCCATTTGTTATTTTGTGTTGGATCTGTATGTTTCTATTTATCATTATCTTTTATTTTTTGAATAGTATTATTTTAAAAGGTAATTTGTATTTTTCTGCAAATTTTTGATTTTCAAGTAGTATTTCTAATTATTCATTATCAATTGGTTACACTGCATTATTTTTCTACTTAAAGTTGATACTTTAGATTTCAATAGCATCTTCTTCATTAAATCTGAGTCTTGTTATCTAGTTATTAATAGCATCCTTTTATGAATTTCTAGCAACTAATACTATACTGTCTTTGTTAAATTAATTTAATTGAAGTTTTCCTTGTTAATTTATACCTTCAAGTGCTGCATAGTCTGATTTAGTAAGTTAACAAAGCCTCATATTGTTTAATAAGTTAAAGAATGTTGAATCTTGATTTTATCTAAAGTTCTATGTTAATTCTACCCATGTAAAATTACTAAAAAGGTAACTATTAATAAATGACTTGTTTGTATCTTGTGTAGATTATACTTTCTTTTCTACTACTGGTAACTACATTAAGTCACCAACAAGAATGATATGTTTGCCTCCAAATAACTTAGTTCTCATCATTGGATCTAGTTATGCTTTTTAAAAAGAGTTGTTAATAACTGTAAAAAGCTATTCTGACATCATAGAAACTTCATCAATGATTAACACTTCAATACTGTTTAGCATGATTTGAAGTTGAGATACAGGGTCGAAGTTTTTTATTTTCATAGATTCATCTACTCTAAATAATGAATGTAAAGTTACTCCATCAATATTTGCTGCTGCTCTTCCTGTAGTTGCTGACAATACACATTTTTTGTTTAACAAGTATGTAAAGTATATAAGTAAGTGTTTAATTAAGAAGCTTTTGCCTGATCCACTTCCTCCTGTTATAAACATTAAACATTGTTCTTTTTGTAATTCTATTATTTTGTGTATTCTACCTAGTATATCTCTCTAATCATTACCTAATTTTACTAATGGATTTTATTAATCAATGAGTGTTTTAAAATATATTTTAAGTACTGGTTCTATTTTTGGATTAAATGCATATGTATTTAAGAAATATTTTTCAATATCTTTGCCTTCTTTGTATTCTTATAAGAAATCAATAATTTATTTAGGTTTCTTATCTAATTTTTGTATTTCTTCTTCTATTTATTATACGTCTAGTTTATCTTCTTATAATATATCGTTCAAAACCTACAAATGTGATTGTAAAGTTATCTTTTATGTTATCAAGGTGTTATTATCTCTGAGTAAATCCATTAAAATACCATGTAATCTTATTTTGTTTGTATTCATAACTATAAATTGAGCCCTTATTTCTTCACTAGTTAGTGGTTCACCATCATCAAGTATATCTCTTAAAATGCATTCTACATAGTAAGTCTTTTCTTTGTTGTTTGGTGAAAATTCAGTGTTTCTTCTATGAGGTACTTTCTCTAAGAATTTTTAATAGTAGTATGTTTCTCCCTAATCTAAGTATACCTTCCTCTTAGATAAAATAACTTCTGCAGTCCTTTTGAAATACCATTTACTGCATCCTGGAATATTGCTCTTAATATAATCTCTCTTATTTTTAATAGTTGGTGGGATCTTTGATTCCTTTAGTCTATAATCATAGAATTCTCTGAATTGAAAGTATGTTAGTCCTTCATATTAAACTGGCCTATCAAGATAATGTTCTATTGGTCCATCTTCATAGATATTCGTATCATCTTTATTCATTTCCTTCAAGACTTTATCATCTTTAAGTAACCTCATTCTCTTGCTAGGTTCAGTTGTATATACATTTATAACTTGTGGTTTCTTCTCTACAAGACTCAGTCCAAGAATATGGTATATTGCTTCACATGAACTTATTATATTAGTCTTCAAAAATTTTATAACTTAAGCCTACTACTCCTTTTCAAAGTTAACATTCAGTTTAATATCAAGGCCTGGTTCTGACTTTGTAACATATTTAGTTAAATATGCTAATACTTATCCTTCAGTGCATCTTAGTACATTTATGTTCATATCTGTCATCTTTACTATTTAAGGATTATAAGGAATAACCCATCTATCTTGTTCTGTCAATCTTCTGTATAAATATTTATTCTCTGTAATACAATCTGTTTCTGATAAAGGTTATGGATATCCTTTCTTGCATTGAGCATTTTAATCTAAACATTTATCAGAGCAACTATGTATATAGTTCTTTAATATCTTCTCTCTAAGTTCTAAGTCAATTTAAGGGACTACAGCTTAAACTAGGTAACCTTCTTCTAACTTTCTCGTTCCTTCATCATCTAACCAAATTAGTACATGCATGTGGGGTGGCCCACGTCTCTAAAACTCTATTCTTCTGAACTACATCACTGCTCTTCCAAATATCCCTTGATTAGATTTGTTTCCGATAAATGCTTTCATCACATGTCTTGCTTTTGTGTTGAAACTGCAACATGTAAGTAAAGCATCATTCATTACTCGTCCTTATTCTTTCATTTACTATAGGTAGTTACATTTTTCATCATGAGTTATGGTAGAAAGTAGTTCTGGGCACTTTTTTCCATATTTTGTCTAACCATATATTAACATTGCATCTAAATCAAATCCTTATGCAATAAAATACTAAGGTGATCCTATAAAATTATGTGTAAGTTAACTTGCCTAGTAATTTGTTCTTTCTCTTTCATTAATTTATTTAGTTATATCTCCTGCTGTTAGTGGTCCTTTGTGCTAACCAGGTACTGCTGATTTAATTCCTCTAGTTTCGCTTATCATTTATTCCTTTCTCTTTCTATCAAATAAGAAGAATATATATGGTATATGTTTTCCATATTCTTTTCTGATGCTTAGAATTTTCATATTACAATATCTTGTAACTGTCATTTTACCTTATCTAATATAAGAACTATTGTATCCTCCAAATCCTTCTGGGAATAATGTAGGAAATAGCATCTCTTCCATGTATTCATTGCCATAATATACTGCATTTTTGTGAAATTCTTTAACATTATCCTTTACTTTTTAATTTAAATCATTATTAATTAATTTATCTAATAGCACCTAGTCTACATTCCTTTTGAATACATCAAATGCTTGTAAATCATTTAAGTCCATAACTTACTTGATATCTGAATATACTTCATTAAAGTTCTTTGGAATGATATATACATCTGCTTTCCCTAATTCCTTCTTGATGCTTTCTCTGTCAAACACTACTATATTCTTTTCATCTAAATCTGGATAAATTTCATATCTCACATCTTATTTATCTATTAGAGCTTTGACAACTCTATTTCTTCCTAATAATCTAAATACTTCATACAATGCATAGTATTCGTTATATAAGTGATTATTTTCCCTAAGCCATTTCAGTGCTGCACATATTCTTTGTTCTTATTAATGATTAATATTTACCCACCAGTTTTTGTTTTTTAAGAATTCTTTACTAAAAATTCCTAAGCTATTATTATAAAGCTAGTATCCAGTGTCTCCTTTTAAGTGATGATAAGATATCTTCGATTCATTCATTATCATATTGTAAACGTGCCCTAATCTAATATTTACTTCTTCAATAGCTTTCTTTATAACTTTCAATTCTCTTGGCTATTGAGTTTTCCTTTCTCTTATATTATCTTGTATTGTATTTTTATAACAAAAGTAACAAACTTTTAGTTCTCTAAATGATGGTAAGTCCTCTATATCTCTGAATACCAATTTATCTATAAATTCACTAAAATATATCTCTGCTCTACAAGGTTTATCTCTTTCTATCTTAATGTAAAAATCTTGTTTCATATCATTAAACATCGCTAATCTTTTTCCACAACTACCACATATTTTATCTAAGCATATTTTTTCTAAGTCTCGATGCATTCTAAGTTGTTATTATCTTGCAAACTTTGATCCTTCATAGTAAAACATATGGTCATCTGATAATCTTAATTGGTCATTGATTTTGTCTTTAAGTGTTTATCTAAATACTTCGTGTTTGAAAATCTCTGATGTTAGTTTCTCCAATTTAATGAATGCTGTTCTACTTTGTTCATATAAATATATTTATTTGATCAACCCACATTGTTTCATGATATCTTATATTTATTTAAAATCTTTTAGTCTTATTTAGATTCCTTCTAATAAGTAACTGCTTTATTACTTATTTAGTGTAATGTTTGCATTCTCATTTTGAAATATTATATATCTAGTTAATCCTTCCTCTATAATTACTCTTTAAACAAATTTAGCTGATTGGTCTTAATTAAGTTGAATGTGTTGATGAATTTTTTGTGTAATGGTTTAAATATTTTGTTTCTTTAAATAAGCTAGTATAACATTATTTGTTGATTAATGCATATAAGATCTTAAACATTTGTCAGTTATCGTAATATTTTAACCTAATTTGATAATGCATTCTTCATATCTACTTATATTTGTATTCTTATTTTTCTGAATATTTTTTGGTTCTTGTTGCATCTGAGTGTAATTTGTCATGCATTACTCATATATTGACCTATCAAGTATTTTATCTAATGTACTACTAAAGATCTTGCGTATGTATTGTTAAATTTAATAAATTTAGATATTTTCTACTAGATTATGAAAAAACATGATTTCTGTTACACTCGATGTTTCTATAGTAAAATCTTGTCTGTTTTACTAAATTTCTTCCGTGTTGATTTGATCTTGATTTTCTTATTGGTTCTTGGTTGATGTATCTATTTGCATTGGTTATTCTTCATCTTGGTTGTTGATTGAAGAATCTATCTGCATTGGTTGTTCTTGTTGCTGTTGTTGTTGAGAAGCCTCATCAGAAGAGTCCGATCCACCCTCATGATGTCCAACACAGGGTTAGAAATTTGCATCACTTGGATTTCTCTTATCTTCTGAATCAGCTTTTTTTTCTTGTTCATCCGGAGGAGTTAACGATTGCGTTTACTTAATCTTCTGTACGGACATTGCCGAGAATCAAATAGTATAGACAAAAGAAGTTAAAACTTTAAAAGATTGTATTTAAATTATTTCTAATTATAATTTATCATTATTTATACTTAAATTTAACTATCAAAAATATAAATATTCATTTTAGTAGTAATTTAAAAATTAAATTTTAAATATTATATTATAATTATATATTATAGTTATAATATTTTCTTTCAAGAATATAATATAAAGTAATTAAAATACTTAATAAATTCATATAATACGTTTAAAAAAAATGTAAAATTATGATGTATTTAATATAATTTAGAAGTAATAACAAAATAATAAGATAAATAAATTATTTTTATATTTATTTTTATTAGATTAAAAATTTATTAGTAATTAAATTAAACTTAATCAATCATCAATATTTTCTAGTTCAGGTCTGACCTCTTTGACGCTTTCAAGTAGTCCATATAATTATTATCCTTCACATTGATATGTGTTTTGATATCTTGATTTATTTTTACCGAAATTGACTTTGAATTAAGAGTATTTTACAATTCCAAAGAATTCCCTGTATCTTTTTCTTCCTTCGTCAAGCATATCTTATGTAGTTACTGAAATTACTTTTGTTCTTTGTGTTTTTGGAGTTTTCTTGATTGAATGAGTTTTTTCATAGATTGATGTATCACCACTCATTATATAACAGCCATGTTTCTTCTTTTTATTCTCGTTAATGTTATCCTTTTTGCATGCCTTGCATTTGAAGTATCTTACATTTTTTCCCATTTTAAAATAATATTATAAATATATATTATATTTTAATTTATTTATAATAAATATTAATCTTATAATTTAAATATTCATTTTATTTGTTCTTTCAAAAAATTAAATTAAAATATTATATTATAATAATTTATATAAATATTAATGAAAATATTATAAATTTAAGTGAATCATTAAATATTAATTAATCTAAGAATATAATATCCACATATGATTGAGTTTTTAATTTCTGTTCTATATTATGATATAGATTTGGCATCATATTTAAATATGATATCTTTAATCGTTGTCTTATATTTAATCTATTTGTTGATATTGGTTATCATAAAAATCCCACAATCTACTCCATTATCTTGTTATGCGCAATCACCTTTAACATATTCCCAATCTTGTAATGTATTATTATAAATTGTATTGATTATATCTTGCATTTAAGGCATGAAGTACTTTGTCATTGCTTGTTTTAAATATTCACCAAGTGAATCTAAATATCTTACAGATTTTTATTGTTTATCAATTACTATCATGAAAGTAATGTCCCATTGTTAATATTGGTAATAATATAGTGTCAAAATCCTTTAAATCCTTATGAAATTTCTTTGTTGACAATCTGTTAGCTTTTTTGTAATCAAATGTAAAGTGTTCTGTTGCAAACTTATCAACATGATTAGTTTGTAGGATAAAAGTTGAATCTATCTAATTACTTGTAAGTTCAAGGTATAATGTATTGATGTAGTCATTCACACAGTTATCAGTAACCTTCTATAATGGTTCAAGTGAACTAAGGTCTATTCTTTCTTAATAAAGTGCAAGTTTACTAAACCCAGTTGCTTGTATCAAAGGAATCTATATTTCTTTCTTAGTTTTGATAAGTTTGTTCTTTATCTTTAAAACCTTGTTCTTTCTGTTGTCTGTGCATGTGAAAACAAGATCATTTGTGTATGAAGAACATAGACTATACTTTGCATATTTAGGTGCTACGATAACTGGTCTTGATTTGGCTGCTTCTGCTAGTTAATAAATTACATTTTTATCTTGACATTTGCATGTATGTTGATTGTTTGCTTACATTTTGTTTATTTTTAATATATAATTATAATAATATACGCTTATATATATATTTAAATGATAAGCAATTAATTGAATATTTAAAACTTTGATGAAAATTCTTTACATATTATATAATAATAAGTTATAATAAAAATTAAAAAGGTTTAAAGTTTAAAATTTTAAGAAATTAAATTAATTATCATTATATATATAGATCATCTTCTGATTCGTTTGGAGCATCTTGCACTCCTAGATAGTAGTCTGGTATTGATTGAATTAGTTGTTCATCTAATGTGTTTTGAATGTAAGGTCCTTTGAAGAATGAAGTTGTGTAATTGTGTACATGTTGTCTGCATATTGGACATGTTGTTGCTTTTGATAAATGCCATCTTGAAAAGCATTCTTCGCATTGTATGTGGTTGCACTCTGAAATATTATTGTTTTATCTGAAATGTCATTTAAACATATTGGACAAGTTGCTTCTTTTCTACAAAGATGTTTTTTGAAAAGTTGTTCGTTCTTAGATTTGTAACCGCATTCACATGATTTGTGTTGAATGTCTTTGAATGTTTTTCCAATTGGTTTTTTTATTTGGTCGAGTCTTGTAAAAGTTGGTTTCTGAATTTCATTGCATCGGTGTTTCTTTTGTTTATCTGATCTAATGACTTTTTTGCATTGGTTGCATTCGCTGAAATGTTTGATGTTTGGCATTTTATTTTTATTATTATAATTAATTATAAAAGTTTTGCTTAAATAGTCATATTTTGTGAATATTTAAAATAAATATTCAAAATTAACTTATATATTTAACAAAAAATTTGACAGCATTTTGTGCACATGATGTCTTTTTGAAAATTTATATTAAAATATTATAATATTATAATTTTTAATAATTATTAATAATAATAATTATAATTAAAAATTTAATAATTATTAAATATTTAATAATAATTAAAAAACTTTTATTAATAATAATAAAAATTTAAAAACCTTTCTTAGTCTTCTCTAATTGGAATTAATTTCCAATTAAGGAAATTAAATCCAATTAGAGAAGTCCAGGCCACGCGACGTGGACGCGAAAGGGACGTGGCCCATTATGTGCGCTAGGTACGCGGTAGACTGACGTCACCTATGCACGGTCCGCTTAGAGGTAGGCGCTTCCAGGACTATAGCGCACGCATCTATCGCTCATGCAGCAGGCGTTCGCTTTTGTAGGAAAGACGAGAACCTCCCCACGCAAGATGAGTTGTACTTTTATACGCCCTGAGTACCATCGGTGCCAGGTCTTGTCGTGTGACCAGCAGACGTCGCTTTGTGAG
This sequence comes from Oxytricha trifallax, assembly GCA_000711775.1. Classification (NCBI taxonomy): domain Eukaryota; phylum Ciliophora; class Spirotrichea; order Sporadotrichida; family Oxytrichidae; genus Oxytricha; species Oxytricha trifallax. The sequence continues at coordinate 10,272 of ARYC01023075.1, forward strand.
GAAAGCAATAAACCCCCGAGTCTCACGTCAGTTGTCCTTTTGTACGCCCGCTGGGACCATAGGTTCCATGGGTAATAAAGCCCTCCAGAGGCTAGCCCAGTGTTGCCACCAGTTATACGTTGGTTGTGGACGCTAGTATCATGGCCCCAGGTTTTTACGTACAACCAGTAAACGTCGTTTTATAGGCAACTGATAACCTCCCACCCTATTGGTAGTTCTCCGTATTGTGGAGCAAGCAGAAAGTTTTTTGTCTCGCAGTACTCTTACAAACTACGGTCTACCAATACTCAACCAACTGAGTTCATTACACTCCTCGGGTACTAGCAAATCTACAATGCCAAACATCATTAGGCTAACCTTCAGCAGCACCATCGAAATATCTATCCTCATGTCTTATATTATCGAACCTGTTTATTCTACCAATAGACAGGTACGGGCCTAAACGGTTAGACAAATAATGGTATGGGTTGGAAAATTGTTTATTGTGAATAGCTACGCTATAACCACTTATCTAAGCAACCTCATACACAATTAAAGTCTTCCAATAAACCTGCCGCATACATGTAATATTGGTCCTGAATCCCTGCTGCGGCGGTACTAAATACACCCAGGGAGGTATCCGCATACAGGACTTTTTAGGTTGGGATGAAGATCTAACCCTGTATTACCTATAATAAAAACTCAATATAAAATATAATAAACAATAATACTATAAAATGCCAAATTATAAAAAAATAAAAAATATTATATTATGAGAATTTATGATGAAATGAAGTAATGATATGGCGTAATAGATATCAACTTGTTGCTTCGAATCATGTGCACCTGAGACAAAGACTTACTTTAGGTGAAACATCTATAAATAAAAATAATAGTATACAATATTTGGACAAAATAAAAATAATAATAAAATTCATATAGTAAGTATAAATATAATATATAATATAATTAATAATATAATTAATAAATATATAAATTAATATTATTAAAAAAAATAAAAAATAAATTTTTTTTTTATTTTTTTTTTTTTAAAATTAAATTTAATTTTTTTTTTTATACCCCTACGAAAAATGGCTAAAAAATTTTTGACAGGGTAACAACCCTATTTTATAAATCGGTAAAAAAAATGCCTTATAATGCCTTATATAGCGGCCTCATCCAAAATTCATATAAAAAAAATTATAAAATTGACCCTAGGGTAAAATCATCATCATCCTCATCATCATCATCAAACCCCTTTCTGTTATTGTAATCCAATAGCAGAGAGGGGCTGAGGCTTTTTATTTAAATATAAAATAAAATAAACCTCTTATAAATATAAATTATTTTAAAATTAAACTATTTATAAGTATATATATTTTAATGTATATATATTTTATATATAAATATGTAAAGTAAATAATTTTATTTTTGAATATTAAATATAATTTTTTTTTTTATATGTGATAAAATTATATATAAAATGATTTTGACAGGGTAACAACCCTATTTTAATAAATTGGTAAAAAAAATGCCTTATATAGCGGCCTCATGAAAAATTAATTAAAAACTTAATAAAATATGTACCCTAGGGTAAAATCATCATCATCCTCATCATCATCATCAATCCCTTTTCTATATTGTAATCCAATAATAGTCAAGGGATAAATAATATTTAATTTTATTATAAATTATGAATTAACATACATTAATAATATATTAAAATTAAAAATCTAAAAGTAAATATTATTTTAATTTAAAATATACCATATAATATATATTTATATATAGTTATTAATATGTGATTAAAAATAATGTGTACATTATATTATATATATATATACTTATAAAAATATTTATATTTATATTATCAAAAATAATTTAATATTATTACTTACATAATAAATATATATAAATATTTATAAATATATTTTAAGACATGATAACCACTACACTACAACATTATAATAATATATATAATTTATAAAATTCAATAATAATGTATATTTATTAAATTATTAACAAATTTATATTCAAATATTCTTACTGTATAAATATTTCTAAAATAATAAATAATATAATAACCCTATATAGTCAGTAAACATAATACAATTGCTTTTTTAAAACTCCAAAACACGCTTGCTTTTAAAACCCCAAAACACCCTTTCTTTTTTAAGACACCAAAATACCCTTGCTTTTTTAGGACCCCATAACACCCTTGCTTTTTTAATACCCCAAAACACCCTTGCTTTTTTAAGCCCCCTTAACATACTTGCTTTTAGAATTAATTATTAATAAACTTTGTTTATAAGAAATATATGATTAATAAAGAAATATATATTGTAAGAGTATGATAAAAATTATTCCAGATTAATAATAAATAAAATACAAATATAAACAATATTTGTAAATATAATCTTAATTATATGAATACAATCATATTTAATTATCTTAAATAATGCAGATACATTATAAACTCATTATACACTTATCCTAATCCAATATGTTATTTACAAAATATAATTAATATCATTATGATGATGTAAACAATCTCTAAATACATAAATCCAGTATCAATTAATATAAATGTAATAATGAATATTATATACGTATAGATAATAAAATTGTATAAGTAAAAAATAATAAATAAATTAATAGTTTATGATGTTATAAAAAAAATATTATGACATTTAATGTCTTTATATAATAAAGTCAAAATGAAATCATCTATATAAATAAACTATTAAGAAATTAATGCATGTTGTTTAATATATATAATAAAAAATTAACAACTTATATAAATAACTTAAATAATTATATATAAAAAGTTATTTCTGTGCCTCTGTGGCTAGAAGATTTAGAATAAAATAAATTTTATTGTCAATATATTTATATATTTTAAAGAGAGCATGTGGGTTTTCTTTGGCTTACAGGTGGGTTTTCTTTGGCTTTACAGGTGGGTTTTCTTTGGCTTACAGGTGGGTTTTCTTTGGCTTACAGGTGGGTTTTCGTTGGCTTACAGGTGGGTTTTCGTTGGCTTACAGGTGGGTTTTCGTTGGCTTACAGGTGGGTTTTCTTTGGCTTACAGGTGGGTTTTCTTTGGCTTACAGGTGGGTTTTCTTTGGCTTACAGGGTGGGTTTTCTTTGGCTTACAGGTGGGTTTTCTTTGGCTTACAGGTGGGTTTTCTTTGGCTTACAGGTGGGTTTTCGTTGGCTTACAGGTGGGTTTTCGTTGGCTTACAGGTGGGTTTTCGTTGGCTTACAGGTGGGTTTTCTTTGGCTTACAGGTGGGTTTTCTTTGGCTTACAGGTGGGTTTTCTTTGGCTTACAGGTGGGTTTTCTTTGGCTTACAGTGGGTTTTCTTTGGCTTACAGGTGGGTTTTCTTTGGCTTACAGGTGGGTTTTCTTTGGCTTACAGGTGGGTTTTCTTTGGCTTACAGGTGGGTTTTCGTTGGCTTAGAGATGGGTTTTCTTTGGCTTAGAGATGGGTTTTCTTTGGCTTACAGGTGGGTTTTCTTTGGCTTACAGGAGGGTTTTCTTTTGCTTACAGGTGGGTTTTGGGGTTTTGTTATATATTAAATGGGGTTTTGCGGAGGGGATAAAGTCGATTTTTCCCTCGTGGCTTTTTTATGGGGTTTTGGGGTTTTGGGGTTTTGATATATACTTTAAATGGGGTTTTGGGGAGGGTATAACTCGGGGTTTTGGGGTTTTGATACTTATATTAAATGGGGTTTTGGGG
>ARYC01023077.1:0-18635 GCA_000711775.1 Oxytricha trifallax
AGTTATCAACGAATAGAATAATTTCTTAGTCAGCGTACTTATCTCTCAGTTATTGCAAGAATTTGATATATTATTCAGTCTTTATAGAACGAGGGTGAATAACATAAGTCTCGAGGCCACTATCTTCACTTATTCCTCCAAGTATTGCATGAGTTTAAACCTTAACCTTTTAATCATATACTTCAATGTTGCTGTACCTCTTATACCAAGACCTTGATATGAAGGTATTAAAGGTGAATACTGCCTCATCAGCGTGTATGAACTTTATATTATGCTCTTAAGACCTTTGCATTTAATCGAATATATATTTTAAATTAGCCTTATAAAATGGAACATTAAAGTCAATCACTCTCTTAATGCGATTGACTGTCTTGTAAGATATTCCATTCTTATTATATATGTTCGCTATAGATTAAGCAGAGATGTGAAGCTCAGGAATTTGGCGATGAAACATCACAGCCCTTTAGGCTATAGAGAAATGAGCCCAGTATTTAAGAGTCTTATCATTAATAAGATATTCAATATGATGCTGCTAAAATTTTAAAGGTTTCTTAGGCTTAGAATTAAGCTGCTATCTTTTTAAATTCAATGCTAGTAGACAGTGAGACCTCACAGTTGCTGGAGATTTATGGAGTAGCCTTGCTATAGACGTATAATTCAGAACAGACTTAAGTTATTCACTATATTCATCACATCCATATCGCAACTTAAACAATAAATCTATATACTCACTGTCATAAACTGACCCAAAACCTCGCATATACTCAATTAAAATACTAATATTTAAACATTAAACCCCTACATAAACCCTATTAAAACCCTAATAAAGTATGCACTAATAGTCTACTTTTATCAATCAAAAACTCAATCAAACTACTGAAAGGGTTTTGGGGTTTTGATTAAATAATAATAATAAAGTCTTCCTCTTATTTTTCATAAATTATTTACTGGGAATTATTTTTATAAGTTTTAAATTTTGGTTATTACATCTATTTATGATATTAACTCAAGAATTTACCTATTCTGGATAACGACTGGAGTTTATGAGAATGTTAATATTATATTTATCAAAATCAGTTTTAATTCACCAGAAATATTTATCTATTCAACTACTAATCCTTAATTATTTTAAAAAAAAATATTTTATTTATACAATACATTTAAAGAGTGTAGCTTCCCTTTTATCTAATAAAAAATTAAACATATATTCAAAATTATATGAAATTGGTTAAAGAAAGTCATATTTTTAACAGTAAAGGTAATTTATAAATTCAACTATTCTAAGATTATAGTAAAATTAATTCGTATTATTCAGATGCAGGTCAATCCTATCAAAGAACCCTTAATGTAATCATTGTGACACTAATTATCATTAATAATACTATTGATTTATTTGATTTATAATAATTTATTGAATTATATGGATTTAAAATATTTTACTGCAAAAATCAATCGACTCATCAATTTATGCTGTTTATAATTTAAATATTTATGCAATAAAATAAATAATTTGGAAAATTTTAGTTGTAAGAAAGGATTTTATTTGTTTACTATAAAAATATTCAAAGAATTAAGTTATGATTTAATTCAAAACATCATTTTATGAAAATTCATATGAAATTTTAGGTTACCAAATTGTGATATAAAATGCAAAATTATAGTGATGCAAATAACATTTATCTTTTTCGAAAAATTAATTTGTTTTATTTGAAGCTAAAAAAGAAGATCTATTTTTGAGAAGTTAATAAGTACAAATGAAAAAATAATTGAATGTAATATAATAAGAGGAATATTTATTTATAAGATAAATAAAGCAAATAACTCTTAGACTAAATGAGATACATATAAATTATTAAAGTTATTAGCATTAAAAGATCAATAAAATATCTATAAAAGTAAAATGCAACTTTTAAAAATGTTTATTAAAATGTGGAAGAATAAAATATTATCAAGGATATTAATATAATATCCACATTAATTTGCAATTTATTATTATCAGTTTATAATAATTCATCATTGATATATATCTCTTTATTTATGAATAAAGAAAAATAAGAATTCCAAAAAGAGAAGAATTATAAAAAATATCGCTTTAGCAAATTAACTATTGTAATTTGGGGGTCAAAAGAGGTGATAATATTTTTCTAATTCATAATAAAGTGGCTAATTTTTGAAATCCTAATTCGGTGCCCAAATTATTCATTTTCTTATTATGATCGAGACAATTAAATTCTTATATAAAATAATTTACATTTTTAAGTTTAGAACTAACTATTTCTTAATATCTAGGTTATTTAATACAATTAAACAAATAAAAAAAAAGATTCTCTTTATTTAGATAGTTGAAACAAATTTAGCTAATTTATTAAAGTTACCTCTGACTGTAATTGATAGATAAATTAATATATGGAATGTTTAAATAGCAATATGCATAACTTACCAAGTTAGCTAAATTCTTTCAATTATATTATTGAGGAAAAATCTTTTTAAGGATTAAATAACCGAGCTATTAATAATGAATTGGGTTCTGAACTAAAACATGAAAATTTTTATATTATATAAGGTAATAAAATTTATAAATTAAAAAAGAAAAGAAATAATCTGGCACCGATTAGAGCCCCCAAAATATTAAAAAATATATTATTTCTAATATTATCTAAGTTAAAATTTATATGAATGAATGTTATATCAGGAAAATGCTAAATATTGCTTATTAAGCTTATACCTCCGCCATCATTGAATATGATGAAATTCATTCAATATAAGTGTTCAGTGTCGTCTTTATGACAAGAATCTTCGTAATGGGGGTGTTTATGTGAATTATGAATTACGAAGTTGGGGAAAGACCCTAGACGAGGAGTTCAAAAATTCACAAAAAGCATCTTTCTAAATTTTTGAAAACAATTATAATCTAGTTGAAGTATGGTATGACTACAAGATCATGATTTTTTAAATTATTGAAAAATAATTCTCATTTGTTTAATTAATTTATTTAAATCTGAAATCTCATTTGTGAAAGAAGTGAAATGTCTTATAAAATAATATGATATATCACTAAATTCTTAAAATATTAACTATTATCTATTTGCCTTTTTTTTAAGTTTGATTGAGGTAACTTGATAATTTAATTTATTCAAGATTCTTAGAAAGGTAAATTTTAAATATACTAGACACTATTTAATTAATTTAAACTTAGTAATTGTGAAACATATTTGAAAGATTACTAGCATAGTATCTTTAATGGAATATAACTATCCTTGATTTTTATTGTTTAAGTAATTAATTAGAAGGACTGAAATGCAAAATATGTTTATTAAAAATATATAGCGACGAATCTATGTTTAATAAAATAAATTTCCATCTTAAATTGAATTAATTTCTTTATCAAGACGATTCTTAAAAGTGAGAAACAAACTTTGTAATCACGAATATTATAAAAAAAACTTATTATCATAAATATTAAAAATTACTTATTTCTTTTTACCTCCACCTTCTTTAAAGATGTGAAGAAATTAATTCAATATAAGTGCTCATGTCAGTTTAAATAACAAAAATCATTTTATGGGAGATATAAGTGTTGAGGTTGAATTTTTCATGCAAAATACGGCAAAATATATCCCATATATTTAAAAAATGCCAAAATAATCCATGAATAATTTTTGAAAATGAATATATAACTTGCGCTCCTATTTTACATTCTTACTTAGGATACTTTATTTAGTGGGCTAGCTTAATTCCAGGTCATCTAATGATTTTCCGTGATTATAATAGACAAACTGTATTTTCAATTTAAATACTATATAAGAATTTCATCTTTCAATAAAATATTTCCATTATATGAGAGCTCCTTATGAAAATTGTCACACTACACCGCAAATCAAATAATTTTGGCTAAACAGTATAAAAAAACTTTTGGTAATTCTCAAGATCCTTGTTTGACATATCTTATTCCTGCCAAATTCAAGCAAGACATTAATTTTGAATCAGTGCTTTTAAATCTGGTCAATTAGACTATGATTAACACAATTAAAAAACGAAAGCCATCATATCTCAAAAGATCGCAGAGTTATAAGCCCAATCAGCATTTTATAAATATCTTAAAATTTGGATATTTAGACCAGAAAACATATGGTTACAGAAATTGATGAGATGATTATAAGTACAAAAAAATCTTCTATATAAATCATATTTCTTTTTAATTCTAAAAATACTTATCATCATTATTATATTATAAATTAACATATAATCAATGTCTTCATTTACTAGTCATTCAAACTTATTATATTTTGTCAATCAATATAAAATTAATTTGGTGACATCATATTTACCTAAATCACTCTAACTTTAATGATTCTAATCTATTAAACTTCGATGATAGGATCTAAAAAACATAATTTTTCAGAAATAGCATATATTTTAACGATTTAAGCTTCTTTGTATTTAATGGTATATTAACATTTTTTCTTATTTTTATTAAGATATAAATCAATATTTTCGAGTGAATATAGATTATTTTTTTTAATTGTTTGTTTCTCTGAAATATTATTTCTAGAGAAAAAGAAGCCTATATGGATTAAGGTTAAAAATAAGTTGAGGCACGATGCACGCTTGTCTTAAATAACAAACAATTAATAATATTTATTTTTCCAAATAAAGTTTAAGTTAATTATTTGCAAAGAAAGATCTCTGAAAAAATAAATATTAACAGTAAAAGAGGATGATGGCATCGATAGATAAAAAAATGCTGCAATTAAAATATTGAAAATTTGATAGAGAAAACTCGTTGACATATTAGAATACCGAAATAGAGCATAAGCCTATATTTTTAACAAGTTAGAGCTGACAGAAAGCCAAATATTTAGATTGTTTTGCATATACCTATTGCTTTATGCTAATGATATAAATCTAGCGCTTGGGAATAACCTTATCACAAGTCTGTCTAATAATTGACTGGAATGTTTATTTTCACAATTATTCTAGATATATCGGGGATATAAACTATTAAAGCAAGCACCTCAAGTCTTAAACATTTTGGACCTCAAATAATAAAACCCTTAATTCCCTTCATAGTTTTATAAATGCTTTGATTTGTAGGGTTTAGTTGGCGTCACATTGAGGTTAGTTAAAAGTTAGGCTAAATTGCAAAATGACAAATAGAAATTACCTAAAATTTAGAACTATTTATGATGAAAAATGTTTTAATTTATTGCTTAATCATAGGAATGGTAAAAGTATTAATTAAAACTTAGCAAAATCAGTGCTGAATAATACTGCCATTTTTTAAAACTCAATTGCAAAAGTTCCTCAACTGAGAGATGTTATTGTTTTTTAGCTGCTTAGCATATCAATACTTATTCTTGAAAAAAATTAAGTATGAAATTAAGAGTTTTTCTAGTTCAATATTGATTACCTCTGCGACTCTAAGACTTTAAAATACTGGGCACACTTTCCTCTTGACTAGCGAACAATGATGTTTCATCTTTCTGACATACACATCTTCTATGGACTATTGCTAATATATATATAGGAGAAATGCTATTACTTTCAAGACTTTCAACAGTCTGAAGAGAGTGATTGATTTAAAAGTGAAATTTTATAATAATAATTTAAACTATTTTAATGATTAAATACAGAGCGCTATTAATAATAATATTAAGTTCATACACGTTGATGAATCTGTGTATACCTTCAACACCTTCATTAAGGTAAAGGTATAAGAAGTATGATAACATGCACTTTATGACTATTAGGTAAAGGTTGTTTCACTTGCAATTCTAGTTGATATTAGTGAAGATTCAGACTTAAAAAGTTATTTCATTCAGCCTCGCTCTATTAAGCGAGAGAAGTATAGAGTCTTTACATAAGATAATAGATAAATATAACGAATAAGAGATAATCCATCCTGTTTGTTGACAATCTCTGTCGATAAGACTAAACAATATAAGAAAGTTTTTAAAGAAGTTTTTAAAGAGATAAACATAACTCCTATATACAACCTTACTTATAGCCTATGATGTAAAGGATTTGAATTCTATTGGATTTAAATCAAGACTCACTACAATAAAATTGATGTTGTATCATCATATGTATACATGGCTATCGATACAATTGACTTGATTCAAAGTAGCTGTAAGACAGCGAGCGTAGATAAGACAAAGGTTTGTGCGAGCGAGAGAAAGTAGAATGATGTTTATTAATAAGTTTTAGATTTAAATGAATGAATAATTTCACATTTTTAACGAACTCTCAAATGGAATCGGCTTCTCTTACTTCCTCCTGCGCATTAACTGGATCCATATTTATTCACTTTGAGCCAATTCTAGCATTGATGTTCTTTCAATCTTTATAAAGCCTCTTTCTTATTTAATTAAACATTTGAGATTTTCTCACTTGTAAACTTTTATTTTCTCTTTCATAAAAAATATACCAGTTTTAGGTTTCTATACTAGTTATGAATCAATCCTTGCTTGAAAGGTAAGGATGCTTCTTAAGCACTGCTAGCATGGCCATGCTTATAAGTATGCCTTGCTTCTTTTAATTTTATGGATAGATAGAGTAGAGTTAATTGTGAGCTTCTTCTATGATTTCTCTTAGATAACTCTATCTTAAAGTACCAAGAATACCAAAGAAGAAACTCCTCTCTGGAAACTTGTTTGAGAGTTGTTTTTTGTAGGAAGGTAAACCACCAGCTCTTCATTGCATCTTAGTAGAAATTTGTAACAGAAATCTCTGGGATGTTTGATGTTTCTATAAAATTAATTTCATTATTTTTAAATGCTTAATTCTCATCTCATAGAATTGCCTTTAAAAATAAAATGTTGTTTAGTACCTTCAATTGTTGGAAAAAATAAATCAAATAAAGTAATTGTGAATGCATGAATTATATTACTGTAGGAATACATTTGAATTTGTAAAATTAATAATAAATTTATTTATTATAAATCAAAATCGTGGCCGTTTAAGTTGCCAATTTAAAAGATCTGTGCTTGTTCGATAGAGAATTCAAAATTAGCTGGACTCTATTATTAGCGGTACTATTTTTTCTCATCATTGAAGTGAGTTAATCGACTTTAATTATACCCTCTAAGTTCGATTAATTATACCCTCACATTAAAAACGAGTTAATTAGCTTCAGAGATGAGATAAAGTAGTATCGCCAATAACAAAGTCCAGCTAAATTTGAATTCTCTATCGAACAAGCCCACGATCGTTTAAATTGGCCAACTTTAACTGCCACGATTTTTATTTATAATAAATAAATTTATAATTAATTTTAAAAATTCAAATGTATTCCTACGATATTACTATGTTGAGTGAGGTATCGATAGAGATCCTCTTTGCTTCTAAATTTTGAGATCATTTTTTGACTCTCAACCCTTTTTATTGCAACACTTACAGATTCCTTCTTTGTTCCTTCTCCATTTAATGATTTTCAAATTTTAATTTTTAGACTTCTGGATCCTATTTTCAAAATCTTAATATTAAATATGGACATCTTATAGGAGATCAACCTTGTAAAGATACGTGGAGAAAGTTTGCAGAAGCTGTAATAAACTTCAGAGATGGAGCTCCATTTTTTAAAAATTTTATGTTCCATTAAATTAGCACTAAAATTGTTTAAATTTAATTGGTACAGGTACTAAAATTCCTTTTAATTTTAATTGACACCAATTTAATAGTACCAAAACTTAATTAGTACCTAGTTGTAAACTAATGAGGTTTTAATGGAAAAGTTCCAAAATGCTCAAAACTAATTTGGTAAAAGTACCAACCTAAACTTTTTCTGAATTGGTAAAAAATCAACATTATTAAGGATAAAATTAGAAAATATATAATTACAAACTAAGTATATTTATGATCTCTTATACCTTAAATCTTGCCATTATTGTTGAAGTGCCAACTCTTATTAGCACCTCCTATAACTAGAGAGGTTATTTGAGTTTTAAATTAGAAATTTAAATTTTAATTTAAAAATGGAAGCCAGCTTAAATTGCAAGTCAGTATCTACTGAGACCGGTTAACCATAGCTCAACTTTGGGTCTACTAAGAAACCAGATGTAATCTAGAGAGAAAGGGATGTAGAGCTAAGAGTACTTGAGTTTGAAGCAGAAATCTTCAAAATTGGAGTTTAAAACAATAATGAAAAGCACAGATGAGAGTCTAAACATAAAAAATGAAATAGTTGAGGGAAGAAAAAAATTGTCAACCAATAAAGAAATTAAATTACTTTGAACGCCAAGAGTGCTTAAATGCTATCTCAACTGAATCTAGCTTAAACAGGCACTTCAAAGAAACTCACTCAAATAAAACCAAGGTGTGTTTCAAGCATGATAATATCGATAGCAGTTATTTATTCATGACTTGTATATAGTCTTAGATTCACTCATCTAATGTTAAAAATCACATTCATAAGCATCATTTAAGTGAGTTTTAAACAAAGGATAAAGATACTTTAATCTAATTTCTGCCAAGAGAAAGTCTAATATTCTTGAATCTTATACAGAGCAGCAGGAAAGACTTAAGAGACTTAAACGATTTGAGTAAATGAAATAACAATAATATTTTAAATATATAGTATGCTTAAAAGAGAGAGCAATATATATCTTCATTAAATGCAGCAAACCTAAGCAGTTGTATTGACAACTATATACATAATGACGTGCAAAATTACGCAAAATTCATAGTCGTTGATGAATTCGATTTTAAGTTATATTCGTTTAGATATATCATTAAGAAAGAGCAGTATTAAAAAGAGTTTGCCAATAAAAACATGACATTGAGAGAGGTTCAGAAAGATAATTCTAGTACTTAGTTAAACTCAATTGAGTTTAACTAAGACATTGATAATTATTGCACTAAGATTAAGATGTTTGAAATGAATCTCAGAGATTATCTCTTTCATAATAGATATCCAGATAATTTGAATGAGATACATAAAGAAATTACTAAGGTGTCAGGAGCTGTATGATCTAGGACAGATTTACATAGATTTGGAGCCATGAAATATTATCCTAAATATCTGTTTTCTAGAGAAAGTAGTCATTGATTACAATAGAGCAATAAGATAAAAAATATTGTCTACTCCAGGATACTTCCTAATTAGAGAGAAGTGCGCCAATTGTTCAATTTAGTGCGATGTTTAAGCAGTATCTGCTATCATCTTAGAGTGTGATATGGAAAGCATTATAATTTGGTGTCAAACAAAAAAAATAATTAATAGTTTAGCTGTCAAACATATTAAGTAAGACATTTTTTGCTAAGAAATCAAATAGATAGAAGCTATGATAATTGTACCAGAACCATCATCCCTAGATAATCCTTAAAAAATTTGCTTGAACCACTTCAGAGAGCCAGATTCAAGATATAATAAAGATAAGCATCAAATTTGTTTGAGTTAGTAAATTAATATACGTTAAATACATATTAATTTCACATAAAACTTACTTTTCTTTACTAACCCCAATATGGCTTCAACTATACTTTATAAATCAAAGCACTTATATAAATACTGAAGGAGTTTTGGGGTTTTGATATTCTCACTCAACCTATTCCTTTAATGTTTTTAAAGATGCACCATTTAAATGCATGATTTTGAAAATGTTAGTTATTTTAAGAGATATCTACAATTTAAAATAAGTTAATTAAAGCAGGATATTATTTTAGGGAGAACAGTTAATCCTAAAAGGTAAAAACATTGAAAAATTTTATATAAACAAATAGCAGTTTTGAATTCCACAAATAAATTAAGTATTGTTGGAATATAATTTATTTGGGAAATATATTATTAATAATAAGTAATTTTAAAAAAGTGACATTGAACTCTCTTGAATCATTTACAATAAAGTTTTTGTTTGATGATTTAAAATTAGCTGGACCTTATTTTTAACTGTATTATTTTTATCATTTCAAGTAGCTAGATAAATATCGATTTTTATTTATGGATAATATCAATTAAAAATCATAAAAAAAATAAATCGATTTATCTCTCACTCTCTCTCTCCATGGGATGCGATAAATTAATACTGCCTATAGTAAAAATAACTATTTTTTCATTTACATAAACTACCAAATTGTTGATGTAATAAGAAATCTAACTGCTTCTTATTTTTATTCGTTGATTTATTTATTGTATTTTAAATTCGAAAATATATAACATAGTCTCTATGTTAACATACTAAAATAGTTTAAAAATACTATTTTATTAATAGAACTTTATTCTTATTTAAAAATCGAGTTAAAATTTGATATTATTAATTTAAAAATATTTTGCCTTAATTAAATATGTATGAATTTAAAATGTTTAGGAAAAAGAAATATAAAATAACTTTACTGAATACAGGTTGAGATAACTTTCACGGTAATATTACTTCCAAATAAGATGTGTATATATAAATATATATATAATTGTGCTTTAGGAAAATATTAATTATTTTCTGAAATAATTAATAAAAATATTATTCTTCTAATAAAACCCCATGATTTTTTTAGAATTAAGATAAGAGGGTATTTAAAATTCTTAATTTATAATAAGAAATTGATAAATTTAAATGTATATATAAAAATGAAAACCTAGAGGTGGTGTTCATGGAGCAGCTTTTCATTCACTAATATTTTTAAGTTACAAAAAACATAACTAATGTTTTTTTATTTCAGCAATACCTACAAATAAGAGTGGCGACGTCAGTTCACCGAAAGCTTAAGTGGAAAAAAATGGGAAAATCAAAGGAGTTATGACCAGAAGTAGCAAAATATTAAGGAAATTGGAAAGATGATAAAGCAATTTCTAGATTTAATTTCTGTAGTTATCTATACTAATACTTATAAGTTTAACAAGTTTTCATTTAAATTTATAGCATTCTCCTTATTTTTCATAATTAATCAATAATTTTTTATTATTGGCTAGAATCAATTAAAATTAGCGTAATAATAAATATACACACTCTGATTGGTCTAATTTATATGAAAAATTATTAGAGCCAATTGATTTAATAATTGGGCTAATCATTAAAAAATCACCCCAATATTATATAAACTCTTAATTAATTATAAATACCTCTTATCTTAATTCTTAAAAGAATCATGCGGTTTTAACACGAAAAAATGAATTTTACAAAGTTAATAAAACTAAATACAAATATATTTTAAGGAAGTTTTGAATAGTCTCAAGTTAACAAAATAACTAATTGTATTTTAATATATGAATTTTAACTGGGAATTTTTATAAAAAACCCATATTTTGTAAAATTAAATTCAAAACTACATGAAAAAATAGGTAAAAAATTAGCCAACAGGAAGAATATAGAGTAAAAATTTGATGTATCTATAGTGTATATTTATATTTGGTTTAAGATAAGTAATATATATTAAAATTTGAAAAAAATTATAAATCTTAAGAAATTTAAGTTTAAATAATTTATCAATGAATCTAATATTTTAAAGAATTCTCCTTAAATAAAGTTCAAAGTGTAGACTCAAATTTACTATTGAATAATTTTTAAATGCCAGCATTTCAAGTAGTAAAAATAAAAAGAGATATGTGTGTAAAAATAACTTGTTAGATGTAATTATAATCATAGAAAAAACAAGCTGAATCAATTAGAAAGAGACTTTGACTATTATATCATTTTTAATGATAATTGGGGAGGTTTATGGAGTTTTTGAGTGGGTGGTTTGATTTTATTTGAATATATGAAGAAACTGAGGAGAATTGTAAGCAAAGTTGAAGAAAGCTCCATTTTTTTATTAAATTAAAATATTTTCAAAATCAATCAATAAAAAAATTCATGAAAACTATAAGAATAATTTATTTCATAATTTAAAAATAATTCATTAAATTCATTTCGTTATTATCTCAAAATACAAAATTTTTAATAAATCAGTTAATAAATTTTTTTAAAAGATCATAATTAGAATTTTATTTAAGCCTAAGCCACAACTTTAACAATTGAAATAAGGATCCAAATGTTAACTGAGTAACTGCTATTGAGGCAATTGTTGGTAATTAATTAGGTTAAGTTGTTTAATATAAAACTTATAATTTGGACAATAAAGAGTGCAGATACTGTACTCTATATGACATACAAAACTTAAATATTATTCTATCAAAGAATATTAAAAGACTGAGCTTACTATTAGATACACCGTTTACTTATAATTTTTCCATATATTTAATCATATTTGCAGATATCTATAACACTTCTAGCTAACTACTCTCATTATAACTTAAACATATTTAATTTCATTTAAGATATAGATAAACATAATCATGATGACAAATATTAAAGAAGTAACTCTGATGAACATTCCCAGGCCTTAATCTTTTTTTTATATTTGATTTAAAATTTCTTAGAATCGAAACTTTATTTAACTCTGGGAGATAATGTTGATACAACAACAAAAGCTGAAATAATTAATCCATAATATAACTTTTTAATAATAATAAGAAATAAATAGTTAGATCACGAAGTGTAAAAATTGATGAAATAATCGGATAATAATTGGATATTAAATTGAAATTTATTAACATTTGGACTAAAATTTTTTTTTAAAAAATCATTTAAATAAATAAATCCAATTGAAAATAATAGAATAATATAATATTTCATTATTTACTTTTTAATTATAGTTTCTTATTATAAATTGAATAAATAGAAAAAAAAGAAAAGATCCTTGGTATTCTATATTTACCATTTTGATTGCATTGATAAAATTGTGACAAATTTCAAACAAATTAAATAGCCTTTATTATTTAATTAAGGGGCATAAAAATTAATGTATTAAAAAAGAAATACTAAATTATATATAAATAAATTACAAATGATTGATATCGATTTTTATATTTTTCTGATTATAATTATCCCCATTTTGAAACTAAAAAATAAAATAAATTAAGAAACATTTTTGATTGCGAAAACGACAAAGTTTTTCAAATTGATGAAAACAAAAACACTGTAATCGAAGAAGACTAGTTAGGGAAAATTCTTGTTAAAAATAGTTCATTAATTAATAAATATGTTATAACAAAATTACAAACAAAATTGGTCATTCAACAATGACGAATTTAATAAGTTAAATATTTAAATTCTAATCTTAAGATGAATAATTTAACTAACACTAAGATAAAACAAACATAAATGAGTCAACTTAATAAATCCACTCCAGTTCAAATTGAAATAATTTTCCTTCTTTTAAATATTGTAAAAATATTCCATCATTCTATATTTAAATAAAATAAAATATGAAAACAATTTTTTTTATTTAATTTTGATAATTTTGATGTTTTTTTTCTCCATATCTGAGCATCTTAATATATATACATAATCATAGACTTACAAGTTTTCTTAATAATTACTTTTAAATTATTAATAGAGAAATGTGTAATTTTACTATTAAAATTTAGAATATATTATTTTTATTAGGAAAGTATATTGAAAATGTTCATTAAAGAATAGAATGAAAATTTAAAAATGAATTCTGATAAATCGAATTAATCAAAGTAACATTCTTAACAATCTAACACTAGCCCGTTAAATTATACTATTTTGTAATTTAATATAAAAAATACTATACCATCTACGATAAGAATTATTTAAACTGACAAAATAGATTCAAATAAGTAGTAAATTAGAGTCGTTATAAGTACAATAAGTTATCTAAAAACTGAAGTAATTAAATACTTAATTAAGATGAATCGAGGTAATTTTTTTTAATTTTATATTTACTTAAAAAGATAATCATTGACTTTCATCCAATATTTGTATTAGGGAATCAAAACCCCAAAACCCCTTAATGAGGTTTATAAGTGCTTTGATTTGTAGGGAATTTGTTAGGGGTTGGGGTTATTAATATGTTTTAATGTGAAATTTACAGTAAATGTATTTAATTTAATCACTCAAAATGCACTTTTGGATCATGTGGGAGAGGTCGGAAGTTTATCTTACTTAACCACAACTCTATCTGCTCTATTGATATGTCTGATCTTGAGTTTGGTTTTATTATTATTGACTCTGCCATTTGTTTCATTGATTGAGATACTCTTGTTTTGTCAATAAATTGCTTTATTCTTTGTTTGGCATCCTTCTCGCACCTTGTAGAATAGTATTCATTGCGCGGCATATCGCACTCTATGATTATTGCTGCCATAGCCCACAAATCCCATTGAAAGACACCATCTCTCCAGTCTTCTCTTTCTGGATGATAGCCTGGAGTTCCCATAACACTTCCAAGCCTTGATACTTCCACTCTTAATGATCTGTTGAAATCAATAATTGTTACTGTCACGGGTGAAAAGTTCAACATTATATTCTCAGGCTTGAGATCCCTGTGAACAAAGCCTAACTTATGAAGTTCTTTGATACCTTGAATAGCTTAGGTTGCTATTAATGCAAGCTATCTATGATTTCTTTGATCAGATATGTAATCTCTGAGTGTCATTTCAAAGAGTGGTAGTCTGAAAGCCACATGATCTTTGGCTAGTAGAACAGCATCTAGCTTTATTAAGTATTTGCACTCTTTAAACTTAGCCTGAGTGAGTACTTAATACTCATTAGTAAACTCCAATTAATATTTATCATCACTAAGGAGATAGTTGAAAGGATATACCTTGTAAGCATACTGATGATCCTTAACAACTTTCTTGTCATAGGAGTCCTCCAGAATTAGGTAGCTTTAGAGAGAAGTATCTAAATCAATCTATGCTAGTACTGGAATTTTCTTGTATTATATCTTAGTCATGATTTTAGTGACCTCTGATGCTAAGAGGTTGCGTGCAATCCTCACATACTCTGATTCGCTTGCTTGTTAAAGCTCAGCAGCTTAAAAGAGGTTCCCTTGCTTTTCTTTTGTTGAGCAACTTCAGTTGAGTGTCTTAATCTTCAACTTCTATCTCTTTCTTGTGGGCTTTTAAAAGATGCTTTTTTAAATCTCTTGTATGAGAGTACTGCTTATGGCGCTCAAAGCAATCATACTTTCCATCAACTTTGTCATGCTTTAAGTAAACAGTAGGCTTAGCTTCCTTATTGACCTTCATATGCCTGTACCAGCTAGATTTATGAGTGAAGTCTCTTTCACACTTCTCACAAAAGTATACTTCAACTTCCTCTGCTTACATAGAAACTTCATTTCTAACTTTCTCCTCCTCTCTGTCTCCGACACACTTGTTTGCCATTAATTTTCTATTATTAATTTCTATTTTAAGAACAGAGACCTCAAGTGATAGCTCTGGTTGTTCTTTAAGTGAGTTCATCTCACAGCTATCACACTTTTTATTGCTGCCAAAGTAAGTCTAATTTAGTTTGATGGAAGTGCTGTTGTTTTTCTTAAAATCAAAACCCCAAAACTCTTTCAGTAGTTTGATTGAGTTTTTGATTGATAAAAGTAGACTATTAAGGGATACTTTATTAGGGTATTAATAGGGTTTATGTTGGGGTTTAATGTTTAAATATTAGTAATTTAAGTGATTAAAACAAGCGAGTTTTTTAAATATTTCACACAAACATAAGCTTTGAGTCATGTGGCAGTTCTCTGATTTTTATCTTTCTTAGTTGATGTTTGATTGTTTCTATTGTTTGTTAATTCTCTTAGCTTGGCTTGATAATAGTTGAGTATGCAAGTTCTCTGAGACCTCCATTTATTTTATTTTTATCGAGATCTTGTTTGATTCTCTGCTTAGAATCTCTCTCACCCCTGCAGCTAAAGTAATCGTTTCTTGGCATGTCACTCTCATTATTATTACTGCTAGAGCCCAGATATCCCATTAAGTGTCTCCATCTCTCCAATCCTCTCTCTCTGGGAAATATCCAGGAGTGCCGTATACATTTCCTTATGCAGAGGCTTGCACTCTTTGAGCTCTGTTGAAGTCAATAATATAAACTCTAAGAGGCTGAAAGTTCATCATGATTTTCTCTGGCTTTAAGTCTTTATGAACATAACCTAGCTTGTGGAGCTCTTCAATCCCTTCAACTATCTGCTATACTATCTAGCTAATTTATCTCTGACATCTATTGTCAGATAAGAATTCTCTGTAAGCCATTTCAAGTAAAGGAAGCCTGAAGGCTACATGATCTTTACCAAGTAAAATAGCATCAAGCTATATGATATGCCTATACTCATTTAACTTTGCCTTTTAAAGAGCATAATATTCATTAGCAAATTCCATTCGGAACTTGTCATCAGCAAGGAAGTAATGAAAGGATATATCTTGTAAGCATATTAGTCATCAGTAATGACTCTCTTCTCTATTTTTTCTTCAAGAGTGAGGTAGCTTTCTAGGCAAGGATCTAAGTCAATAATTTTTAATATGGGAATCGTCATTGCCTCTATTTTAACCATGATTTTATTTATCTCAGAGACTGGAAAGTTCTTGACTGCTTTCTTCATTTTTACTTACTTCTAGACTTCACTCTAAGAGACTCCACTGGGTTTCTTGATCTTCTCTTTTAGAGGAATCTATTCCCTGTGGGTTCATGAATAAAGACAAAACTTTAATTGTGCTTTTTCTTTAAGTGCACTTTGAGGTCTCTAGTATGATAATATGGCTTCTTACATAACTCACAGACATACTTCCCATCTTTCTTTTAATGCTTGAGATATAACCTTGGCATATCGTTGTGTATATCTCTCAAATGTCTCTTAAATGTTGACTTGTAAGGGAAAACTTTATTGCATTCTTTGCATTAATAGTCAACTTTGGCTGGGATTTATTAATGCTCTATGGCGGGGTTGTTTAACCTCCTCCTCAATTTGCACAGCTTCTTTGATAACCTCCTACTTAACTTATATTTAAATCTCAAAGCTAGACTGGTCAAAGTTGTCATAAGTAGGCTCCCACTGAGTACAAGCTTCTCTGGTCTCTATTTTTCTTGGTTGCTGGAATGATGACTTTTATTGACATGATCCAAGTAATGCCGCTCTTCTCAAAAGGTTAGCGCTCATTTTAGTTTTCTGATATATTTTATTATAATACTGATAAAATCTACCAAAATAAACTAATATAGTAGAGTATAAGACACTCTGGTAGATTCTTTGCTGAGAGGTAAGAAAATTAACTAACCATAAAAGACAATAAGTTGACATATTTTATGAGAATTTTATACATTTTAGTAAATTAAAATACTCCTAATGAAGTTTTGTTTCTCTAGGAGTTCCTCCAAATAAAGTTTGAACTTAATTTTGGAGGACCTCTAAAATAATTAAACATTATAAGGAGCAATTTAATGGAGATAGATTGATGAAAATGGAAATCAATCTGTGAAACTTGGAGCAAGTTTTTCAATGCTTCTCCTCATATCTTTTCAGGTTGACCTCCAGTAGGTCCTCCCTATTTAGTAGTAAGATTTTAATAAACTTAGAATGGATATCCATAATTTTAACTTTCATTAACATTTCTAGAAAGAGGAAGCAAGATGGAGTCTATGAATGATGCAATGAAGAGAATTTAATCTCAAGATTTAATAGGAAAATTTCGAAGTAAAGAGGACCTTTATAGATATTTGGTATAGCAAGGTAAGTTCTTAAGTAAGATTAATCAATCCATTATAGTTGGATTGTTCTTGCCGACTTTAGGAGGGAACTAAAATCTCATTCTTAAAAGCCTTACTGAGTGAAGAGAAAAAAGCTTTTAAGTCTAATGAAATTAGGATGATAGAGAACCAAACTACCCTGAAATATCAGTGACAAGCCTATATGACGATGCTATGAGTGATCCAGACGTAGCTCTCTGCCTTCCATCAAAGCTACAGCTCTCTAATAAGTTGCCAGAGAGAAACTTCTTCTTTGGTGTTCTTGCAACTCTGAAACCTGAGTACTTAAATGAAGTTATTTAAGAAGCTCACAAAAAACGATACAGCATTTCTCCTGAAGAAAAAGAGAGGCAAGGTATTAAAATAAGTGATACCTGTCTTTAGGAACTTTAAAAGCATCCTTTCATCTAAAGTAAGCTTAGTCTTCTAACTTTATAGAAAAACCTGGTACTGCTATATACTTGATGAAAGAGCGCCGCAAATTAAACAGAGAAGAGAAAGTCTCAAGTAAAACATGAATTGAGTAAGAGGCTCTTCAAAGATTTATAAAAGCCAGAAGAGATGAACATAGATGCGGGAGCTGGCACTAAGAGAAGAAACATAGGCCCAGGCAAGCCCTAAGAGGAAGAAAAGAAAGAGAAGCCAAATCCTTTTACGGGCAAATTTAATATGTGATATTATTCATTCGTTTAAATCTAAAACTTATTTATAAACACAAAATCTCCCTTCTCTTGCGCATACTTTAGCTTTATCATCGCTGACTCTCTTAGCAGCACTCTTAATAAATCGACTGTATCTATCTTTAAATCATGCATCAGATGGTAGAGCAGCAATTTCTAATAATGAACTTTCAATAACCCCCAGTATAACTCAATTCCATTGAACTGAGGACTGTAAGGAACATTAAATATAGGTGTTATGTTTAATCTTTCATATTCCTTCCTTGAGTCTTTAGTTTTATGAACTGACAAGTTATCTTCAAACAGAATAATCTCTTAGTCAGCGTACTTATCTCTGAGTTATTGTAAGAACTTAATATATTATTCAGTCTTTATTGAGTGAGGGTTGATAACATAAGTCTCTAAGCCACTATCTTCACTTTTTTATTCCACCAAG
>ARYC01023089.1:0-10391 GCA_000711775.1 Oxytricha trifallax
TAAAATTTTAGTAAGTTTAGAATGGATATCCATAATTTTAAATTTCATTAACATTTCTAGGAACTGGAAGCAAGATGGAATCTATGAATGATGCAATGAAGAGAATTTAATCTCAAGATTTAATTGAAAAATTCAGAAGTAAAGAAGATCTTTACAGATACTTGGTATAGCAAGGTATGTTTTCACTTATAACTAACTTATTAACCATAGTTGAATTGTTTTCTTGCCAACACAGGAGGGAACAAAAATATCATTCTTAAAAGCATTGTTAAGTGAAGAGAAAAATGCTTTTAAGTCTAATGAAATTAGGATGATCGAGATACCAAACTACCCTGAAATATCAGTGACAAACCTATATGACGATGCTATGAGCGATCCAGACGTAGCTCTCTACCTTCCATCAAAGCTACAGCTCTCTAATAAATTGTCAGAGAGAAACTTCTTCTTTGGTGTTCTTGCAACTCTGAAACCTTAGTACTTAAATGAAGTTATTTAAGAAGCTCACAAGAAACGCTTCAGCATCTCTCCTGAAGAAAAAGAGAATTAAAGTAAGTGACTCCTGGTTGTAGGAACTGCAGAATAATTCATTCATCTCAAGTAAGCTTAGTCTTCTAACTTTATAGAAAAACTTGGTACTGCTATATACTTGATGAAAGAGCGCAGCAAATTAAACAGAGAGAGAAAGTCTTATGTAAAACATGAATTGAGTAAGAGGCTCTTCAAAGATTTATAAAAGCCAGAAGAGATGAACATAGATGCAGGAGCTGGCACTAAGAGAAGAAACATGGGCACAGGCAAGCCTTAAGAGGAAGAAAAGAAAGAGAAGCCAAATCCCTTTACGGGCAAATTTATAATGTGAACTTATTCATTCGTGTAAATCTAATACTTGTTTATAAACACAAAATCTCCCTTCTCTTGCGCATACTTTAGCTTTATCATCGCTGACTCTCTTAGCAGCACTCTTAATAAAATCGACTGTATCTATCTTTAAGTCGTGCATCAAGTGATAGAGTATCAATTTCTTATAATGACCTTTCAATAACCCCCAATATAATTCAATTCCATTGAACTGAGGACTGTAGGGAACATTAAATACAGGTGTTATTTTAGCCTTTCATATTCTTTCCTTGTGTCTTTAGTTTTATGGAAAGATAAGTTATCTACAAACAGAATAATCTCTTAGTCGGCGTCCTTATCTCTAAGCTATTGTAGGAACTTAATGTATTATTCGGTCTTTATTGAGCGAGGATGGATAACATAAGTCTCGAGGCCATTATCTTCGCTTATTCCACCAAGAATTGCATGAGTTTAAACCTTAACCTTTTAATCATATAATTCAATGTAGCTATATCTTTTATACCAAGACCTTGATATGAAGGTATTAAACGTGAATACTGCCTCATCAGCGTGTATGAACTTAATATTGTTAGTAATAGCCCTCTGCATTTAATCGAATATATAATTTAAATTAGCCTTATAAAATGGAACATTAAAGTCAATCACTCTCTTAATGCGATTGACTGTCTTGTAAGATATTCCGTTCTTTTTATATATGTTAGCTATCGATTAAGCAGATATATGAAGCTCAGGAAATTGGCGATGAAACATCACAGCCCTCTAGGCTAGAGAGAAATGAGCCCAGTATTTAAGAGTCTTATCATTAATAAGATATTCAATATGATGCTGCTAAAATTTTAAGGGTCTCTTAGGCTTAGAATTAAGATGCTATCTCTTTAAATTCAATGCTAATAGACAGTGAGACCTCACAGTTGCTGGAGATTTATGGAGTAGCCTTGCTATAGACGTATAATTCAGAACAGGCTTGAGTTATTCACTATATTCATCACATCCATATCGCAACTTAAACAATAAATCTATATACTAACTGTCATAAACAGACCCCAAACCTCGCATATACTCACTTAAAATACTAATATTTAAATATTAAACCCCTACATAAACCCTATTAAAACCCTAATAAAGTATGCACTAATAGTCTACTTTAATCAATCAAAAACTCAATCAAACTACTGAAAGGGTTTTGGGGTTTTGATTATGGTAGAAAAACTTTCACTTGTTTAGCATATAATTAATTCTTATATTTTCTATTCGAATGATTTCCTACAATACATGAATGACCAGCATGAACAATTAAAATTTGATAAATAAAATTTCAGTCGAAAACAAGACTGCATTAAATTATTGAAAATGATTTAGAAAAAAATTTAAATTATTTTAAAAATCTATTTTAAATTAGACTATTTAAGCCTCTGTTAATTTAAAGAGTTAAAAATTTATAAATATTAAACTGTCCAAATAATTGTTTGAGATCTTTTTGTATTTATTATTATTCGTTTGTAAATAGATTAAATATGTTTGAACGTAATAGTCTAGCTAGGTATTATCAAATACTTAAATATAATTCAGAATTCAAAAAAAGATATATTTCTCAAATAAAACACCACAAACTTTATATATTTAACAATACTTTTATAAATATAAAGTAAATTAATTTATGGCATTTATTTATACTATATTTATCTAATCTTTAGGTTAGTTTCTTTTTCTATAATATTGACTTACTTAAAAACTAAATTATAATTAAAAAATCAAAATTAGAGAAGCTATAAGCAATCTAGAAAAATGTGTAAGTATTTAAAAAAGTTTAATCAAAATAAAATTTAATTCTAATATTTTTAAGTTTATATATTGATTATTAAATATGGTATAGTGAGGATAAAGTAGGAGATATTAGTAATAGCTGTGAAGATTTTCTAAATGTTTTTTTAAAAATATTTATACTATTTTATAGATTTCTTTGATGATGTATTTGAAAATGCTTAAATATAAAAAGTTCCAACCACTAGATACTACTTTTATTTATTATTATATTAAATTCTTTAAAATACTGGTCGAAATCTCATAAAATAAATCTAAAAATTGAGGTCTATTAATAATAATTGAAGCTTTTATTACTTATATATTTAATGATTAAATTGTATTTGTTAATTTATATATAATATGATAAAAATAAAAAAATAAAGAAATTTATTCTATATTTTTTAGGGAAGACAGTTTTTAAAGCGTCAAACTATAAAAGATTGAGTTTTATCATACTTTAAAATATTATCATCTAAAAAAATATAAAATTTTGGAAGAAGGTAAATAATTTAAAATGCAGGAATATTAGAAAAAAAAACAAATTTAATTTAAACATCTGCGTATTACTAAATGATAGCGCTTACTCTTATGAAACTTAGGTATTCAAAATAACTAATGATTCATTAATAATTGCAAGCTTAATCAGTGAATAGTTAGAGGTGAATGCAGCTCAATCACAAATAGTAATGTTTGCCATATAAGAGTCCCTCCGCTCATTCGTTCATATGATGACTAAATTACTTGTTGTTTGCCTTTAAATAGTAAGTACTGTATGAATTGTAGACACCCTGCTTGGAACTCAATGACAAGGGTTTCTGCCA
The DNA here is from genome assembly GCA_000711775.1 of Oxytricha trifallax. Classification (NCBI taxonomy): domain Eukaryota; phylum Ciliophora; class Spirotrichea; order Sporadotrichida; family Oxytrichidae; genus Oxytricha; species Oxytricha trifallax. The sequence continues at coordinate 3,483 of ARYC01023089.1, forward strand.
GTGTCGCATTTAGTGCTGAGTAGGAAGCAAAGTCTGTATCATGTTTTGCTCTAGGCATTCTCCTTGCTCTGCTTATCTCTGAATCTTTTGTAGTATAGTTTGGAGCACCATCCTGTCGTTGTCATCAAGCGCTTCTTGTGGAACTATAGATGGGAGTGGTATTATGCCTAGTCTTTAGAGTACGCATCTCATTGCTTAATTAGGTAGGCTGTTCTTGACATTTTCTTTTTTTGAATTCAAGAATTTCAGTATTGCAAACTAAGTAAGGGGTGAAAGTTCGAATAGGGGCTGCCAGTGGCACCACGCGATTCTTCATCGTAAATAGCATGGAATCTCCGACTCAGAAAAGTGCCTCAGATGGCGAGATAAGATGAGATAATTTTTTCCAGTAACACCCTATAACATTGAGCGGACTCCCTGAGGCCCATTTCTTTGTTAGTTAAAACGATGATAATGATCTCCAAGACAATATACCTGCAGATCTATCTTGACTTCTTCCATTTCCTCAAGTGGCCAGTTCTTATCCCTGTGTGTGCGGTGGGATGCTCTTGGCAGATTCCCATACTTTTTAGAGGTATTTGTTAGCATTCTTAAAGATAACCATGCATGCGAACCAAGGATTCGCACAACACTTGCATTATTGCAGAGAGGCACGTTGGCTTATTTCTTTATTAACATCTTAGAACCATTCGTGCGTTGATTTAACTTTCAAAGTCCCAGTGTATGAGTGAGTATCAAGTTGCAAATAATTGTTAATGTGAAAGCTATCTAAGGAGGCAGGCAATACCTGCACTCATCTTACTATACCCTTCAGTCCCTGCGTGTATGCAAACAGTCTCAGCTCAAATGGATTTTTCACATCTTGGTCTTCCAACTCGAAATGCACAAAGGACTAATCGATAAACGCTATCACCATCCCTTTGGCGCTCGTAAGAGCCTCAGATTCTCTAGGTATTTTCATAGATAGTAGAGAGATCTATAAACCATAAAGAGGTGACAATCTATAATGGCAATATAGCGATGTCGAAGTTTGCAATGGCTTGCAGTTTGGTAATTTATACGAATATGTCACCAGCATCTTCTTCCCATACACCGTTGCCTGCTGATTGACCCTCTTGCCACACTATGATGGGTGGTCACTGTTCTGGGCTGGGTCAAGTACTCTCCTGCCTTCCCTAATCACTAGGGCTAAGTATACTTAATCACTGCATTCGACATTTATAGCTGTTACTTATAGCTCAATAACTACTTCACCATAATAACACATCAAAATTATCAAAGATATGCAGATTAACTATCATGCATACTTACGCACTTATTAAACAAAGTACTTAAATAATTTTCTAAAATCAATAAAATCAAAACTGTTTCTTATGCATTCTAATCTTCTCGATACATTTATCACATCTATATTTAACTAATTCAATCTCCTTATTCACTTAAAAATTATACTTTTATCTCATTGAGATTTACAAATATTTTTTTCAAATAATAATTTAATTCGTCATTATAAAAATATTAAATACTATGAAGAATAAAAAGTCGATATAAAATTGAGAAATTTTGAAAAATGTGGAAATTAAAATGAAATACATTATTAATAATAAAATATTGATGCCATTGATAATCATCCGAATTTAAATAATAAAATTGGAAACACTTAACAATTTCTGAAAAAAGAATTACAATAACGTTAATGTTAAAATAAATTAAGATCAATTATGAAAATTTTATTAAAATTATACTATTCAATTATCCTTGATTATTCAAAATATATATTTAGAAAAAAAAGAAATTACACAAGTTTATAAATTATTATATAATTATTTTCTATAATTATTACATTTAACTAATAATAAGTATATTACAGAAAATTAGATTGTACATAGAAACATCAGATTCATATAACCAGCCATAACTTGCATTATTATTATAAATATTATAAATGTTTATTTTTTGGATTTAAAATTAAATTCAGAAGTTACTTTAAAAATATTTATATTTATTTATATTAAAAATCGATTCTCAAATTGAATTTTGAAAGATATTTAAATTTTAAAATAATTTTTTATTAATAATTAATTGAAATTAAAATTATGACTGTGTAGAAAGAATGAATGATAGTTTAAATTATAAATTAAATAATTGGACTAATAATATAGTACACTATACAAATTTACAATAAATATTACCAAATCGCAATAATTATAATTTATCCATATCTCCCAGAGATTATGTTTATAATAAAATATTTTAATTCATCTATAATTAAATTTTAAATAAAAAATATATGAAGGGAAAATCTCTTGGAAGTAAATTTTTAAAGTAATTTTCATTAATTTGAAAATAAGATTTTCAAAATAAATTTCTAAAGAACCATCATTCAAAACCCCAAAACCCTTTCAGTAGTTTGATTGAGTTTTTGATTGATAAAAGTAGACTATTAGTGCATACTTTATTAAGGTTTTAATTGGGTTTATGTAGGGGTTTAATGTTTAAATGTAATGTATAGTAGTGTGTATTAGAGGGGTTTTATTTTTACTATTCACTCAAACTATTCCTTGGCCTCATGTGCTAATTTTCTAAATTTGATATCTCCTATCCAGTTGATCAATTAGTCTATTGTTTGCTCTGCTCTGTGGTTTGGTCTTAAGATAATCTGCTCAACCATATCTTTCATTTTACCTTTTATCTTATTCTAGTCTAGATATCACTGTATTCTCTGCTTTGAATCTTTCTCTCTCTTACAGCTATAGTAATCATTTCTTAGCATATCGCATTCAGCAATAATTGCTGCTAGAGCCCATACATCCCACTTAATAATATCACCATCTCTCCAGTCCTCCCTTTCTGGAAAGTATCCAGGAGTACTATAAAAACGTTGCCAAGTCCTGAAGCTTCAACTCTTTATGATCTATTGAAATCAATTATTACTACTCTGAGAGGTGAAAAGCCAAGCATAATATTCTCAGGCTTTAAGTCTCTATGTACATACCCTAAAGTGTGCAGCTCTTCTATGCCTTTGCAAACATTTGTTAGAATAAGAGGTAGCTACTTTGGAACTCTTTAATCTTAAATATAGTCTCTTAAAGTCATTTAATATAGAGGGAGGCGAAAAACAACATGATCTTGAGCAAGGAGTATTGCATAGAGCTTAATTATAAATCTCCACTGTCTATCCCTTGCTTTAGTAAGAGCTTAGTACTCATTGACAAATTCCATTTGATACTTGTCATCGCATTTAAAGTAGTTGAATGGATAAATTCCTGTATGCGAACTGCTTATCAGTTATGACCTTTTTATCAAACTTGTCCTCAAGTATAAGATAACTTTCCTTACATTCTTTAAGGTCAATTACATTTAAAATTGGAAGCTTCAGTGCTTGTATCTTCAGAGTGATTTTCACTATCTCAGAAGCTGGGAGGTTTCTAACTGCTTCAATAAGCTTATTTTCTTTCTTAACTCTTTGTTCCAAGGATTCTAAAGGGTCTCTTGGCTTTCTTTTTTGAAGGAAGACCTCACAATTCTCAGGATCTATGACTTCAAACTTCTTGACATGATGGTTTTATAGGTGAACTTTTAAATCCCTTGAATGGTTATATTGCTTATTGCAATAAGGGCAAAAATGTTTTCTATCTATCTTATCATGCTTAAGATAGAGCTTTGGCTTGTTAGTATGCTACTCTAAGATATGACTCTTAAGAGCAGATTTATAAGTGAAGTTCTTCTCACACTCTTCACATAAATGTAATGCTTTAATTTCTATTTTCTCTTCCTCCTCTTCAAACATTTTTATTGGAACTTCGCATTGAATTTCTTAGCTCTGCATTTATATTTAACTGTTGAATTGCTATTCAAAGTCTGAGACATAAGGTTAGAGAATTTCAGGTTCGTATTAGGTAAATGCATCACAAGTCTCAATTTTCTTTTGATTCATGAAGGAAAGTTTTTGCTGGCTAATGCCAAGTAATGCCGCTTTTCTTAGTAAATTGCCTCTCATATTATAAATATTATTAATAATTATATAAGCTGTTTAAATTCTACCTTTATATACAAGTAAAAGCATATCCTCAAAGATTTAGAGAGGTTGAATGGGAACAGAGTGAGAGACATTAGTTTTATATTTCTAAAATTTTGAGATAATTTATTATATTATTTCATCCATTTTATACATTAAAATGCACCTAAATGTGTTTTGGGGAGTTTGGTGGTGCTCCTAAATATGTTCTCGTTAATTTAGGAGGGGAAGATTTAAAATTTTATTTTTTTAATGCACCACCTAATACGGTTTTGAACTTTAATTTAAACTCCTAATTAAGTTTTAAATAAATTAGAAGCACCACCTTATTAAATTAATTATTATTAGGAGCAATTTAATGGAGAAAGTTTGATAGAAATGGATTTCAAACTCTGAAACTTGGAGAAAATTCCTCCATCTTTATCTATTTATCTGATTCAGGTTGATCTCCAAGTGGATCTCCTTATTTAGTAGTAAAATTTTAGTAAGCTCAGAATGGATATCCATAATTTTAAATTTCATAAACATTTATAGAAACTGGAAGCAAGATGAAGTCTATGAATGATGCAATGAAGAGAATTTAATCTCAAGATTTAATAGAAAAATTCAGAAGTAAAGAAGACTATTACAGATACTTGGTATAGCAAGGTAAGATTTCACTTATAATTAACTTATTAACCATAGTTGGATTGTTCTTGCCAACGCAGGAAGGATCTAAAATCTCGTTTTTAAAAGCTTTGCTAAGTGAAGAGAAAAAAGCTTTTAAGTCTAGTGAAATTAGGATGATAAAGATACCTAATAACCCTGAAATATCAGTGACAAACCTATATGACAATGATATGAGTGATCCGGACGTAGCTCTACCTTCCATCAAAGCTACTGTTCTCTAATAAGTTGCCAGAGAGAAACTTCTTCTTTGGTGTTCTTGCAACTCTGAAACCTGAGTACTTAAATGAAGTTATTAGAAGCTCACAAGAAACGCTTCAGCATCTCTCCTGAAGAAAAAGAGAATTAAAGTAAGTGACTCCTGGTTGTAGGAACTGCAGAATAATTCATTCATCTCAAGTAAGCTTAGTCTTCTAACTTTATAGAAAAACCTGGTACTGCTATATACTTGATGAAAGAGCGCAGCAAATTAAACAGAGAGAGAAAGTCTCAAGTAAAACATGAGTTGAGTAAGAGGCTCTTTAAAGATTTATAAAAGCCAGAAGAAATGAACATAGATGCAGGAGCTAGCACTAAGAGAAGAAACATAGGCCCAAGCAAGCCCTAAGAAGAAAAAAAGAAAGAGAAGCCAAATCCCTTTACGGGCAAATTTAATATGTGAACTTATTCATTCATTTAAATCTAAAACTTATTTATATACACAAAATTTCCCTTCTCTTACACATACTTTAGCTTTATCATCGCTGACTCTCTTAGCAGCACACTTAATAAAATCTACTGTATCTATCTTCAGATCGTGCATCAAGTGATAGAGTAGAAGTTTCTTGTAGTGGTCTTTCAATAACCCCCAATATAATTAAATTCCATTGAATTGAGGACTGTATGGAACATTAAATACAGGTGTTATGTTTAGCCTTTCATATTCCTTCCTTGTGTCTTTAGTTTTAGGGACAGATAAGTTATCTACAAACAAAATAATCTCTTTGTCGGCGTACTTATCTCTGAGTTATTACAAGAACTTTATGTATTATTCGGTCTTTATTGAGCGAGGGTGGATAACATAGTCTCGAGGCTATTATCTTCGCTTATTCCACCAAGAATTGCATTAGTTTAAACCTTAACCTTTTAATCATATAATGTTGCTATATCTTTTATACCAAGACCTTGATATGAAAGTATTAAACGTAAATACTGCCTCATCAGCGTGTATGAACTTAATATTATTAGTAATAGCCCTCTGCATTTAATCGAATATATAATTTAAATTATCCTTATAAAATGGAACATTAAAGTCAATCACTCTCTTAATGTGATTGACTATCTTGTAAGATATTCCGTTATTTTTATATATGTTAGCTATTGATAAAGTAGATATGTGAAGCTCAGGAAATTGGCGATGAAACATCACAGCCCTCTAGGCTAGAGAGAAATGAGCCCAGTATTTAAGAGTCTTATCATTAATAAGATAGTCAATATGATGCTGCTAAAATTTTCGAGGTCTTTTAGGCTTAGAATTAAGCTGCTATCTCTTTAAATTCAATGCTAATAGACAGTGAGACCTCACAGTTGCAGGAGATTTATGAAGTAGCATTGCTATTGATGTATAATTAAGAATAGGTCTGAGTTGATCACCATATTAATCACATCCATAACGCAACTTAAACAATAAATACATATACTCACTGTCATAAACTGACCCCAAACCTCGCATATACTCACTTAAATTACTAACATTTAAACATTAAACCCCTACATAAACCCTATTAAAACCTTAATAAAGAATGCACTAATAGTCTACTTTTATCAATCAAAAACTCAATCAAACTACTGAAAGGGTTTTGGGGTTTTGATTATATATGTAGCAGTATACATTTTATAGTGTTTGTTTAATACAGATTAATTTATATAAAAATAAGATAAAATTAACTAAAATATTAATAAAAAATTAAAAATATATAAAAAAATAATAAAATAAAAAAAATAAAAATACAAAAATGAGATGATTAAATAGTTTATTTTTCTAAACTTATTATATTAAATTATAAAATGAATTGTTTCCAATTCATAAATAAATATAACTTATCATTTTTTAGAAAATATTTATGAAAATATTTTTAAAGAGACATAAAAATTAATTAAAAATTTTTGGGTGAGAAAGTTTACAGCTCCATGCATAATAATAAAATATCTTATAAACGCCAGAAAGTCTTTATAATCACTTTGTT
>ARYC01023093.1:0-11868 GCA_000711775.1 Oxytricha trifallax
TGACCCCAAAGTGTTAAAATCTATGGCCGTGCCATCATCTTTGGTTTTAGAATTGCTGAAGGAAAATCACTTTGTGAAATCGTCCATCGTTTTATCCTCTTCAGTTTCATCCAAAGTAGGTCTTTTCATTTTCTTGTTGCGATATTGAGTGGGAAGAGCTCCCTCGCCATCGTCTTCAATTCTATCTATTCTTACACATGGAGGCCATGTTTTGAAGTGTTTTCGCAGCCAAGTATGGCTTCGACTTTCTTAAAGATTTCCTTGGGTTGCCATTAGTAGTCCTATAAAACATCTAGCAGACTTTGTAGTCTCTCGTGGAAGATAGTAACAGTGAGCGGGCGAAGGGCGTGCTAATCGGCAGCGAAGAGTGGCAGCAGGATTGAGGGCGACAGCTTTACTGATGAGGAGGACCGGCCTTTCTTGCAAGAGGACATCCTGTGGTCTTCTACATACATTGGTTGACTTGAGATGGTGAGAGAAATAAAATTTAATAGGAGCTTTAATAATATTATTAATCAGATATATCTAATAATTTACAGGTTGCTTTTTAATTTCCTACTACCCCTCTGTAGTAGTAGTAGTAGTAGTAGTAGTAGTAGTATACTTAATTTTTAAAAAGCAACCTGATCAAAATTATAATAATTATCATAATTAATAAAATAAATTTTAATTTTAACGATCCCCTCTATTTAGCGTTATAACATCTTATATATAGTTTAAATTATTGCTATAAAATGGCACTGTAAAATCAATCACTCTCTTCACTCTGTTGACAGTCATGCAAGTAATACCATTTCTTCTATAAATGTTGGCTATAGTCTAAGGAGAGATACGCATGTCAGGAAACCTGGATGAAACATTACAGCTCGCTAGTCAAGAGGAAAGTGTGCCCAATACTTTAAAGTCTTAAAGTCACAGAGGTAGTCAATATGGGTCTGAGTGAACTTTTATTTTCTTACTGGATGTTTTCAAGTACCAGAATTAAAGTGCTAAACAGGTAACATGCAGTGATACCTAACAGTTGAGGCACTCTTGTGTAAGAGCTTTGCAATATCTGCATAATTTAGTACTGGTTTGACTTAGTCTATATTAATACTCGTACCATACCTAAGCTTAATAAGTAAATCTAAATACTTCTCATCATAAACATACCCTAACTTTCGATAATTTCTATTTCTCATTTTGAAAATTGGCCTAATTTCTCTACTAACCCCAAAAAGACCCCAACTATACCCTACAAATCAAAGCACTTATAAACCTCATTAAGGGGTTATGGGGTTTAGATTGTTACACTATTTAGAAAGTATTTTATTATTTTATTCATTCTTTTCGAATAAAACTCAAATAAAATACTTGGGCTTCAATATTTAAAAGAATATTTTTTTTTAATTATATATATATTTTCTTTTATTATTTAAAAAATAATTTCAGCAGTATATTAAATTAATACTATTAAATTTACTACTTCTATATTTTAATTATTAATGATAAATTTACAGAATGAAGTTTGAAATTAAATTAATAAACAGTGTAATTAAGTAATTTTTATATAATATTCAATTGTCTGAAAATGTTCAATAATAAAATAAGAAAAAAACAATACATTATTTCCGAACTTGAAGAGCTTCGTTTCATAAAAATAATTTAATTTAGTTATGAAAATAAAGAGATAGGGTATATAAAATAACAGCTATTAATGAACTAGAAAGCAAAGATAATAATATATCAGTTACTTGTTGATTTCCTTAATTTTAGTGTTAAAGAAAAGCAACATGATAAAGCATTTAACCAATTGAATTTAAAAGAAACTTTTTATATTCTTATTTCTGATTTAAATAAAAATAAAACATTTATTATCAAAATCCTGTAAATATACCTTTCATTTTTTAATTTATTAATCCTAATCTTTGGTTTATTCGAAAGATTAAGATAATTTTAAAGTACAGTTTATAATATTGGATTATGTGATTTGCTCTTTGCAAGTTTAATGCTAATATATAATTTAATGAAATTGTGTGTTATAGGAGATAAGTTTATAGCATGCGATAAAGCACTTTTTTGTAATTAAAATATTACTTTAAGTTTTAATATGTTTTTTTTGGTTTACATGTCCGAATGTTTTTCTATTCAATATATTTTAATTTATTACTATCCTGTATTCATTTAATCTATTTTATATTTAGAGGCCATCAATTGTATATCATAGTCATTAAATAAATAGATTAAATTAACTTAACTCAAATGTAAGCGGCTCTAACAGCATTAGTGTTTTAAAACCCTCAGTTATTTAAAATTATTTAATAAATAATTCCCAAATATTTTGCATAAAAGTACTAAGATTATTAAATATATTGCCCATCATTTAAATTTGAGAAATTTAATTCAACACACATTTTAGATTATAACAGTACTTAATATTTCAAAAGAATTAATTCGCATCGGAAATTTAAAACCGTACTTATGTTAATAACTATTTAACAATTTAAAAGTTATTATCACTTTTAAAGTTTACAGCATACTATTCAAGATAGCTATTAGTTATTTCATCTTTAATCTTCTATTGAATTAAACTTTCTGTTTATTATTGCTTTCTGTCTTTTATTTTTGATTTGATGCATTTTCTTTGAACTTAAAATTGTTGAAAAAGTTCTAATGATGGAGTGCGACACTCATCTATCTTATTTATTATTAAGTCTTGATAATTACAATAGCTTAACCTAGACAATTAATACTTAAATTATATTATTTATGATAAAAACAATTATATCATGCATTATGATTTCATTTATTACAATTATTTAATTATTTTACTTAATAATTTTTAAATTTTGCTTCTAATTAAATTTAATAAAAAAATAATTATACTTTTTAATTTCTAATAATTATAATCTAAGGTATTTTTAGAGCAGTATTAATGAAGGAAAATCTATAAATTTTAATAATTAAAATAGGGATAAAAAGTTTTTAAATTTTAATGATTGAAGAATAAAATAATACTTAAGGAAAGCATATATATTTTTTAAGTTTTTGTTTTGAAATGGGAATTCTTTTATCTTAAAAATTTTAAATTAATAAAATCATGCGAGCAGACTCAAACATACTTAACTTTCGGAGTAATAAATAAAACAGTATGCCATAAAATAAAAAAATGACAACATTCGTATTATACTTCATTAAACTGTGATAGTTATATCATTAAGCTTTATTATCATTTAAATTGTAATATATCATTTATTGAAATAATCATAATAACAACCAGCATGATTTATACTTTTTTTAATTTCATATATTCATTGAGTTTATCTTGATGATGACTACCTGTTTGTTTGAGTAGGTATCATTAAGTCCAAACAAATAACATCAGCTATTGTTTTTAGATTAAAATCTTAATTAAATTATAATAAAAATCTAAAATCATTTTTGACAAACTGTTTCAAATTTGAATTAGTATTTCTGTTGTAAATATTATTCTTAAGTCAAGATTAGTTATAGAGAATAAATTTATCGCTTGATTAAATTTACTCATATTATACAGTTATAAGAATCAGTAACTTTCCGTTAACTTAACAATTCTACTTGAATTACTAATTCTAACTAGCTTTATAGCATTTAACAATAAATCTTAATATTTACTAGATTTATATTTTATCCTAAATTATAACTATAAAATATAAAAAACAACAATTTAGAATTAGGAGATTGATGGCATAATCAGAAATTACAAACAGATAAATACTCTACTTAGCCAGAAGTAACAAAGTAATAACATAAAGCTATATTGAATTATGCAGCATCTAAATCCTGCAGTTAATTAGATATATAATCTATCCACTAAAATATAATTTCAATCTATAGGTGCCTTATAGTTTCTGTCATTACATTAAGTAGTGGAAGCATAATTCTTTCAAAATTAAAACATTTTTTAAAATATAATTTACAAGCAAAAATGGTAATTAACAAAATAATGCCATTAAATAAGACATTGTTACTGCTTTAAATGCTGTCATTTCAAATATTATGATGAAGTAATATTTTTTCGAATTCACTCAAGTTAAAGCACCGTAGCCTACTATTATAGATTCTAATACATAGTACTTCAATATTTACTACACTTTAGGACGGAATTGCTCTTTCTAATATAAAAGTGTTGATAATTATCTTGTGATAGCTGTCATACAAAGAGCTAGTTGCTATTTTTAGTTATTTTAACAATTGAGATGTCATATGTGGAGTAAATTTTTACCAAAAAAATATATCCTAATCCTATTGGATATTCAAGGTACAGTTACTAATAATTCTTGTCTACCAAAAGAATATCAATTGTTACAAAATACTAAAATTCCAGTTAAAAATTTGCATTGGAATAACTAAGAAATCTATTAAAGAAATATTCTTGTAATTCTTAATGCAGAAAACAAAAGTAAATTATTTTATCTAATCACTTAGCCTGTGTACAAGTTACTCCCATTAGTATAACTAGTCAAATAATCAGTTTAACTAGTAACCACACCTACAAACACATCACTTTATTATTTTGGTACAAGATCAAGTGTCAATAATTACAACAACTACAATATTTAGATTTAATCGCTAACTCAATGTTTCTACTAAAAAATATTGGGAGTGTTTTAACCATAGGCTATGTAGTTACTCTTGCTGAAGTTGTTCACGGTGATGTCAATGTATCGCGGCTTTAGCAACTCTTTTGGGAAACTGTGTCATTAGCAGCCTAGCTACAAGCATTGAAAAGAATTTAAGCTGAGCACTTTGGGCAAAAATTACTCCCCTTATTGTTTCCGGTAAGCTAGAATAAATATGGCCAGATTGTATTTCTGCACGTGTTTATTATCAAAATAACTTTTAAAACAGTACGATGATGTTACGGGCTTAGCCCTGAAGTTAAAAGTAGGTTACCATTTAATTTTTACGTTTATAGTATTACTGACATCAATTTTCCTGTGAACAATTAGCCTAAAAGAACATTTATTTTATTTACTGCTATAATAAAGCTTATCGCACTTACATAGCTTGCAAAATCTCGTTACTCAATATGGTTTAGCTGCCATTTATTTTTATATCTATTATATAAAAATATGTTTTAATTATGTATATCTTATAGCAATAAGAACAATAAGGTTTTATAAGATGTATAATTCTTATTTTAGAATTGTTAGATCTAAATGAGTCAAATTATGTTTCCAATTTACAATTATAAAGAGTATTAAATTATATTATGATTTACGGAACTTAATTATGGACTAAAGCCAGTCAGATAGATTAAAATCAAATAGTTTCATATTTTTATTTGTGGGCATCCATCTCAATTTATTTAAGTAAATTAATTTATATTCTGAACAAGAGTAGTAAATATTTATGATATATTTTTTGGAAAATAGAGAATAATAACAATTAGATTAACAATAATAACAATAGTAATAATAGCAATAGAAAATGAAAATCTTAAAAATCAGTTTCGTCTCCTCAAATACCTAGTTTTGTACATTGTTCTTATCATCTTATTGCTTCCTTTAAGTTGTCGTTGCAGCCTCTGTGAAGCCTCAACCTTAGGCCACCAACACTCTTACCAGGTACAATCTGTAAAAAAAAAAAATTCATTTCTGTTTCTTTTAACTTTCATTTATTGTGAGTGTCAGTGCACATTCTGATCAGACATTTTTATTATTTCTAATTTTGTTAATCTAATTTTTATAATTCTCTATTTTCCAAAATTTAAATCATAATTATTATATTAATAACGATGAATTAATTTAAAATGAAAATGTCAGACGTTAGTTAATCAATTAAATTCTAAAGCTACCGAAATCATAGTTGTGTATGAAAAATAGAATATAAAATAAACGCAATTATAAAGTATAATTGTGTTTAATTATGAGAACATATTTTAAATATTTAAATTATCAATTATTATAAATTATTTTATTGATAATTATCCTCTAATTTCTGGAGCATCGTCTTTTGTTGCTCAAACATTGTATTCTATCCATAAACTATATTATTGTAAATGTACTCATTAAGACTCGATAGATCATCAACTTAGAGTTGAGAAAATAGTGAAATTTTAATTTAGAGCCTAATGTGTTGAGACTTAACTTGATAAAATAAATGAATTAGCATTTCCTCAATCACGAGGGAAAAACAAGGAGACAGACACATGAACTTTTATTTTTACAATACTAAGCATTTAGCTGATTTTCTTCATAACATGATTTTAAATTCCACTATATATAGACGATATCTACATCTACTGCTCTTAAAAGTGACAGTCTTATCAATAAAAATTAAAGAATTTAAAAATTGTAGTTAATTTTAAATTTAAATAGGAAAATATTTTGCATTAGCATTTTAATTTTTATTAATTAAATATTAAATGAAATAAAAAGAGAAATTTCTTAATTTAACAATATAGAATGAAATTGAAAGAATAGTATTGTATAATTTAATAAATGTTTAAATTTTCTTATTTCATTTTATTATCTAAAAAACGATTACATTTTATCATTGTTTGAGTTTATAATTATATTCTTGATTTATAAATTTATGAATAATAACTTTAGAACGTGTAATTAAAAGTTTATATTTTTATATTACCAAATAAATTATAATTCCCTGAGGTATGCCCATTAATTATTTCTTTGGTAATAATAGAACAAAAATAGTCTTTTCCCTTTTCATTATGAATATTCTATCTCATTTTACGATAAATATAAATTACAAATTTTATTTATTTTAAGAATCTATGAATAACATTAATTTCATTCTTCATTATTACTACTATGAATTGCAGATCTTACTTAAATTTTCTCTATTCTAGATCATTTTGTATTGCAACTAAAGTCCAGGGAAAACTGATTATTGGCTCATGATATAGTCCTTGAATCATGAGTTAAAAATTAAGGGATTAATAACTTCAAGTAAGAGGAGTATCAATGTAGCCGAAATAATAAAGTATTTTAGAGTTTTTATCCTGCTTACTTCTTTTAAACTGTCTACTTTATATATTTACTAATCTTAGAAAAAGGACTTTTATAATCAGTCAAAATAGGAAAAAATAGTCAATTTAAAAATTCATAAAATACAAAAATAAATATAAATAAATTACTTTCAAAACATTATTATAATTATTTTTAATAAATTTGTTTGATTTATATATTATTATATTTAAAATGGGCTCCAAGTGATAAATATTATATTTTTACTACTTAAGCCCATTTTTATTATATTTAAAATTAAAAATTTTTATTTTATTTGTTTTATTTTAAATTTATTTTTATTTATCAAATTACTTTATTACTAATATGAAATGAAGTTTATTCACTGTTTTATATATTAGTGAAATAATTAATTTTATACATTGAAAATTTTAAATTTTAAAGATTTGTTACTTTTATTAGTAAATTATTTGATGATTATTTATGATTTTTCTTATGAATAAATTAAACTTCATTTAGGTTAAAAACAATCTTAATTTCTATAATTCAAAATATATAAACTTATTTTAAAATATAAATAAGAAATTTTAATATAAAAGACAGGCTGCATTAGCAAAAATAAATGAGTTTTAATAATTAAATTCTCAATATTATATAATTTTATTGTTTATACTGTAGATTTCTAATAAATATATAAAAAAATGTTTTTAGTATATATATTATAAATTCCTTTATATTGAAGGATTTGTATATTCACGATTTTTTTACTATTTTGACTGAATATCTAAAACTATTTTAAGCACTAAAATAGGTGTGGCTTGTGCTGATTTCCTCTAATGTTATAGTTTATTCGTTAGAATTAGTAAATTTACTAAGATTTATCTGCCAATTAGTTAATAAATTAAAATTGAGTATTTTACTTTTATTAATTTTTTATTTATATTTAAATATAGTTATTCATGTTTAAGTAAAAGTTAATAATAATAAATTGTTAAGTTTGAACTATTCTTTTAATAAATATTTTCAAATTATAAAAATGTATATACATTCAGTATTATATAATTAAAAAATAACCAATCTTATATGCAATTTTTAATTGATTAACTATGAAAATATAAGTATATTATGAATAGTGAATAAAATGATAACAAGTGTTTAAAAACGTAAGTCAATACACAATATGAACTTAACAAAAATTAACAATTTTCACTTCGTTTGTCAATTAAATTAATTTAAAATTAATATTTAGAATAACCTTTTACTATTGATTACAAATATAAGATTTGTAGAATATTTGAATATTCACTGAAAGGAAGAGAAGGTGCTATTTTAATTTCATAAAAACACTGTCAGATTATCTTTGTAGTAAGAATACTTTCTAAATTATCTGTTAAGTATTCTGGAGTACCCAATAATGACTCAAGAATTGTTAGCAGTAGGATTATATATAGTTTTATAGTTTTTATCCATTAAACAAATTTATAAGCACACAAAAAATTTATATCCTAATATAACCATATCCCAGTGTTGTTATAATAACAATTGTTTTGAAGTTACTATATAAATGCATAATTGAATATACACCATTGTTTTAAGGAAAATATAGTGATATAGTTGTGTTTCCATTTATTGATACAAAAAGAATTGGTTGAAAAATAAATTACTATATTGCAGACATTTTAAGAAGATAAAACTACTATACTATAGCTTTGTTGAAGATTTGAAATTGTGTAGTCTACAATTAAAGGATGTATTAATGGTAATTGTTATAATTATTCAATTCTTTTCATTAATACATATTATCTTTTTAAGAATGAACAACTTATCAGACATAAAGCACCTACTTTACTACTTATTGTTCTAATTTGCTAATTTATTGAACACATTCATTTATAGTATCATTAATTACTATAGGTAATATTTTACATTTATGACTAATTCAAAAACAAATAATCAAACGACAGAATTATTTTTAATTATAATGAGTAATAGTTTAATAGAAGCAACCAAGCATTTTTAAATATTTTAGAAATATAAAATATGCTTAGGCTCAATCAAAACCCCAAAACCCCTTCAGTAGTTTGATTGAGTTTTTGATTGATAAAAGTAGACTATTAGTGCATACTTTATTAGGGTTTTCATAGGGTTTATGTAGGGGTTTAATGTTTAAATATTAGTAATTTAAGTGAGTATATGCGAGGTTTGGGGTCAGTTTTTGACAGTGAGTATATAGATTTATTGTTTAAGTTACGATATGGATGCGATGAATATAGTGAATAACTCAAGCCTATTCTGAATTATACGTCTATAGCAAGGCTACTCCATAAATCTCCAGCAACTGTGAGATCTCACTGTCTATTAGCATTGGATTTAAAGAGATAGCATCTTAATTCTAAGCCTAAGAGACCCTTGAAATTTTAGCAACATCATATTGACTATCTTATTAATGATAGACTCTTAAATACTGAGCTCATTCCTCTCTAGCCTAGAGGGCTGTGATGTTTCATCGCCAATTTCCTGAGCTTCACATATCTGCTTAATCGATAGCTAACATATATAAAAAGAACGGAATATCTTACAAGACAGCCAATAGCATTAAGAGAGTGATTGACTTTAATGTTCCATATTATAAGACTAATTTAAATTATTTATTCGATTAAATGCAGAGGTCTTAAGAGCATAATATAAAGTTCATACACGCTGATGAGGCAGCATTTACATTCAATACCTTTATATCAAGGTCTTAGTACAAGAGGTATAGTAATAAAGAAGTTTATGACTAAAAGGTAAGGTGTAAACTCATGCTATACTTGGTGGAATAAGTGAAGATAGTGGCCTCGAGACTTATGTTATTCACCCTCGTTCTATAAAGAACGAATAATATATTAAGTTCTTGCAATAACTCAGAGATAAGTACGCTGACTAAGAGATTATTCTGTTCGTAGATAACTTATAAGTCCATAAAACTAAAGACCCAAGGAAAGAATATGAAAGGCTAAACATAACACATGTATTCAATGTTCCTTACAGCCCTTAGTTCAATGGAATTCAATTATATTGGGGGTTATTGAAAGGTCAATATAAGAAATTGCTGCTCTACCATCTGACGCATGATCTAAAGATAGATACAGTCGATTTTATTAAGAGTGCTGCTAAGAGAGTCAGCGATGAGAAAACAAAAGTATGCGCAAGAGAAGGGAGATTTTGTGTATATAAATAAGTTTTAAATTTAAATGAATGAATAAGTTCACATATTAAATTTGCCCGAAAAGGGATTTGGCTTCTCTTTCTTTTCTTCCTCTTAAGGCTTGCTTGGCCTATGCTTCTTCTCTTAGTGCCAGCTCCTGCATCTATGTTCATCTCTTCTGGCTTTAATAAATCTTTGAAGAGCCTCTTACTCAATTCATGTTTTACTCGAGACTTTCTCTCTCTGTTTAATTTGCTGCGCTCTTTCATCAAGTATATAGCAGTACCAGGTTTTTCTTTAAAGTTAGAAGACTAAGCTTACTTGTGATGAAAGGATGCTTTTAAAGTTCCTACAGCCAGGTATCACTTATTTTAATACCTTGCTTCTCTTTTTCTTAGGAGAGATGCTGTATCGTTTCTTGTGAGCTTCTTAAATAACTTCATTTAAGTACTCAGGTTTCAGAGTTGCAAGAACACCAAAGAAGAAGTTTCTCTCTGGCAACTTATTAGAGAGTTGCAGCTTTGATGGAAGGTAGAGAGCAACATCTGGATCACTCATAGCATCATCATAAAGATTTTTTACTGATATTTCAGGGAAGTTAGGTATCTCTATCATCCTAATTTAATAGACTTAAAAGCTTTTTTCTCTTCACTTAGTAAGGCTTTTAAGAACGAGATTTTAGTCCCCTCCTAAGTTGGCAAGAAGAGTCCAACTATAACAATTGTATTGATTATACATGAAAACTTACCTTGCTATACCAAGATCTGTAGAGGTCCTCTTTACTTCTGAATTTACCTATTAAATCTTGAGATTATATCCTCTTCATTGCATCTTTCATGGATTCCATCTTACTTCCAGTTTCTATAAATGTTTATGAAATTTAAAATGATGGATATCCATTCTAAACTTACTAAAATTTTACTACTAAATAGAGAGATCTAACTGGAGGTCAACCTGAAAAAGATAGTAAGAGAAAGATGGAAGAACTTTCTCCAAGTTTCAAAGTTTGACTTCCATTTTTATCAAACTTTCTCTCCATTAAATTGCTCCTAATAATAATTCATTTAATTAGGTGGTGCTCCTTATTTATTTAAAACTTAATTAGGTTGTTATATTAAAGTTCAAAACCATATTAGGAGGTATATTAAAAAAATTAAATTTTAAAACCTCTCCTCCTAAATTTTCAAGAACAGCTTTAGGAGCACCACCTAACTTCACAAAACACATTAGGTGCATTTTAATGAATAAAATGGATGAATTAATATATAAATTATCACTAAATTTAAGAAATATAAAACTAATGTCTCGTACTCTGTTTCACTAAACTTCTCTAAACCTTTGAGGATATGCTCTTACTCTTGTATAAAGGTAGAATTTAATAGCTTGTATAATTATTAATAGTTTTTATAAAATGAGCGGTAACTTACTTAGAAAAGCGGCATTGCTTGGCATTAGCCAGCAAAAACCTTCTATCATGAATCAAAAGAAAATTGAGACATACGATGCCTCTACCAAGTGCGAACCTAAAATTTTCTAACTTTAGGTATCAGACTTTGAATAGCAATTCAGTTGTTAAATAGAAATGCAGAGCTAAGAAATTTAATGCGAAGTTCCAATGAAAATGCTTGAAGAGGAGGAAGAGAAAAAAGAAATAAAAGCATTATATTTATGTGTAGAGTGCGAGAAGAACTTCACTTATAAATCTGCTCTTAAGCGTCATATCTTAGAGCA
>ARYC01023095.1:0-13113 GCA_000711775.1 Oxytricha trifallax
AACATGGGTCCTAGTAAAGCACCAGAGGAAGAAAAGAAAGAGAAGCCGAATCCATTTAAGAGTTCGTTTGATATGTGAAATAATTCATCCATTTAAGTCTAACACTTATTAATAAACATTCATTCTTCCTTTCCTTGCACATATCGTAGTCTAGTCATTACCCACTCTCTTGCAACTACTCTGTATTAAGTCTAGTGTGTCGATTGGTAGATAATGCATTAGGTGATACAGCAAGAGTTTCTTGTAGTGAGTCTTAATCTAACTCCAATAGAATTCGATTCCATTAAATTGAAGACTGTAAGGAACGTTATACACAGGAGTTATCTTTAATTCTTCATAAGCTTTCTTAGATTCCTTAGTCTTATGAACTGAGAGGTTATCAACAAACAGGATGATCTCTTGATCGTTCTACTTATCTCTTAGCTTACGTAAGAACTCTATATACTGCTCTCGTTTAATAGAGCGAGGATGAATAACATAAGTTTCTAAGCCTGAATCTTCACTGATACCAGCTAAAATTGCGTGAATGACAACCTTAACCTTTTAGTCATACACTTCTATATTATCGTACTACTTGTACCAAGACTTATTAATAAAGGTGTTGAACGTAAACACAGCTTCATCAGCGTGTATGAACTTGATGTTATTATCAATAGACCTCTGCATTAATCATATATATAATTTAAATTATTACTATAAAATGGCAGAGTAAAGTCAATCACTCTCTTCACTCTATAGACAGTCTTGAAGGTAATACCATTCTTTCAATAAATATTTGCGATAGTCTATGGTGAGATACGCATGTCAGGAAACTTGCGATGAAACATCACAGCTCGCTAGTCAAGTGGGAAATGTGCCCAATACTTAAGAGTCTTAGAATCGCAAAGATATTCAATATGCTGCTAAGAGAACTTTTATTTTCTTACAGGATGTACCAAGAACCAGAATAGAAATGCTAAACAGCTAACAAGCAGTGATACCTTACAGTCGAAGCACTCTTACACAAAAGCTTTGCAATCGCACAATAATTCATCACTGGTTTGAGTTAGTCTATATTAATACTCGCACCATACCTAAGCTTAAGCAGTAAATCTAAATACTTCTCATCATAAATAGACCCCAAAAATCGCTAATTTCTATTTCTCATTTTGCAAACTGGCATTTCTCTACTAACCCTAATAAAACCCCAACTTAACCCTACTAATCAAAGCACTTATAAACCTCACTAAGGGGTTTTGGGGTTTTGATTATATTAATAGATTTTATAGATTTTTTATATACTCAAAATGCTTGGTATTTTTGAATTTATTTGGCATATAATCGAATCTGCAAATATCAAAAGACTCATTATTGTATAAATATATATATATTATATTTATTTTAAAAATTGTGTAAGAAATGAATAATAAATAAAATATATTGTGACTGTTTGGTAATTTAATTCATTTCATAAATAAACCTAATAGTTAAATTTATTTAATATTCTGATTTAAACCTTGAAATTATGTAAAATGGTGAAATTTAGTCAATTAATAAATAATTATTGCACATTTTATACTTTAATCTTTTGTCTTTTTTAATTTTGTATATTATTTAGCAAAATTATTTTACATCTGTAATTTGTAAAAAATAAAGTATGTTATTAAATATCAAATATAAATGCAAACTATTGATAATAAATTTAAAGTATATAGATAATAATGAAAAAATATGATAATTAAATTAATGCGTTAATTATATTTAATTCATCAACTTTTATTTATTAAATTTTTTCAAGAAATTATAATTAATTGATTCTATTATAATTTAATTGAACGATAGTGTAAAGATTCATTAAAGTTGAACTTATAAAGCTGTTATAAACTAAATAAGGATATGTCTTGGAAGATTTACCCTCTTAGTTTTAGGAATATTATTTAGAAATAAAATTAAAATAATATCAATTAAAAGTATAATTTTATTACCCTCAATATAACGTATATTTTAAAATTATTAATTTAAAATATTTTTACAATACTTGAATATATTATCTTATTTATTGAAATGAAGATATTTAAATCTGCTTAACATAATTATTGAAATATTTTAATAGAATAAAAACATAAAAATAAATTTAAAGTTTTTATCAAATAAAATTGAATAAATAATTAAATAAAAATGATGTTAAAATAGTCATAGTGAATATAATTTAGAGTACTTGCAGAATACATATAACAAAAAAGCTTTTAAAAATTAAAACATTATAGAATTAAATTTTTAAAAAGTTTATTTTTCTTTGATAAATGGTAGTTAGTTAAAAACAGAGAGGAGAAAAACGAATACTTTTTATTTGAACTTTTTAATCTGTTATTAATTTATTAATTTTATGAACTAACCAATACTTAAAATAATTATTTCTTTCTCGATATTCCACATGGCAACATAATTCAAACTAGTGTTACTAATTGCTTTATTCATACATCTGATTATGTAGGTGTTTTCTAAATTAAAGCTTGCACCAAATGATGTTTTTGGTTTAATTTAATATAATATTAAATTAAAATTGAAATTATTTTTATTTTGGAAATTGGTGGCATAGTTTTGTAGAGTTCCCCAATCTTAAAATTAAATTACAATTTAAATACTATTAAAAAAATATTTTCAAAATTAAGTTTAATCAACTTTAATTTGCCAAACTTTAGATTAACTTTGAAAATCAGACTATAGTTAAAATTAATTTATTAATATTCTATAATTATCTAAATATATTTTCTTATTAATACATAAGATGGGAGATACCAATCTAAATCTTTTTATTTCCAATATAGCTACATCCATACATAGGAATATATATTATGAATTTGGAATAAAAACATAATATAAATAAGAATTCTATAAAACTAATTCCATAGAATATTAAATATTCATAGTTTGGAATAAATAAATTAAATATAAATATAAATATTAAATCATTGATAATAATTATTCATACTTATTTATATGCCTTTAAAATTAAAAATAAACAAAAGTAATCTCATTGAATTTAATTTATTTTTATTTCTTAATAAAACTGTAAAGATTATAGTGAAATCTCAATAATCTTTTTCTCTAAAAATATACAAATAATGTTAAATGTTATTTAATAATTTTAATTGAAGTTCCGCTCGTTATTAAATAATTATAAAAAATAGTGAAATTATACAAATTGATTTTTATTTTTTATTTCTTAATAAAGAAATTAACATTTAAGTGACTCTTTCCTATCTTGCTAAGTAAACTAACCTCAAAAGCTGATTTATCCTTATTTTTCATACTTTTGATTTAAATTTCTCTCTTTTCCTAATTTATACTTACTATGAACCCATCTATCTCTCCAAAAAAGTGATATTTAATATTATAATACTAAGAGGAAAATATTTATTTAATTTTATAAAGTTATATAAATGATTGAATGCCAAATGTATAAAAGAATTTCTTGCAACTTTAATGATTGTTTAACTAATTTTTGTCATGAATTTCTTTTATAATTTCTTATAAGTGAATATTTCTATTCCATCTAATATCAAGTAATTCATAAAATGTAAAGTCAATTAAAGTTAGCGCAATACTTTCATATTTGCTTAAGTTCGTTATTTTTTATTAAAAAATATTTAATTTTTTATTCTAAGAAATAAAGTAAATGATTGTTTGCCCAAATGATTTTTCTACTTATTTCTTATTTAGTAGTTTCATAATAATGTGTTAAAAATTTTACTTCTAATACAAAAGTTATATAATATTTTAAGGATAGAGATTAAGCAATTATTAGCCTTTAAAAGTTGATTATAAATATAAATATAATATATTATACTGTTGAACCCTTTATATTAAAATGAGAAGTATAAATTAAAAATTTTTTTAAAAATAAATTATACAAAAACCAAACTCTAACAATTAAATAGATAAAATACAATAATTAATAATTATAGTATTAAAATTATGATATTCATTCACAGATATATATGTTTAAATTCATTTGATCAAGAAAAATCTTTTTTGCTTGATTTTATATGAATGTGTCTGATTAAATAATTAGAAATAAAATATTAATTAGATAGAGACACAGAATTTGACCATATTTACTCTTGTTCTTTATACCAATTTAAATTAAATTATTAATTATTATTTTTAATTTTATAATCATTTTTATCACATTAATTATTCTTAACAGCTTTTAAAATCATTTCTTCAGGATAAATTATTATTATTATCTATTTATCTAAATCTAGATATTATAAAGCCTATATTATAATACAATATAATTGATTATATTTTAATGGATCCATTTCTGGTATGATATCAATAAGATTATAGTATGCTACTGGCTCATTAGGGTTACCTTAGTATTCATAAATTATGATTTTCCTTCTTAAGAATATGTAAATCAACTTATTGCATGAAATTATTTGTTTAACTTCATCTATTTAGTCATCGTTTGAAGTGAACTGATCTTCTTTACAAAAAATATTTGTAAATTAGAGTAACTTAAAATTGATATAGTTTAAAAAGATGGCATTATAATATATTATCATCTTCTCGTATTTTAATCTGATAATTTATTAGTTAATTAGTATAAAGTTCATAAATAATGAAGGAATATTTTTATCTTATAACATTCTATAATCCAGATGTGTAAAAAAATATAATAATTTAGTAATTTACTCTAGTGAAAAATTGGGGAATCTTTGTTGCTACAACTATTAAACCTCTCCCCTTAATTGTAGTTTTAAAAATGCAGACCCCAATATTTTAGTCTTCCTTTTAAAGCTAGAATAGCATTTTACTTAAAATTCTTAATGAAGCATATTTTTTTAAATGTAGATACATTACTTAAAATTTTTTTAAAAAAAAGATAATTATTTTCATATCTTAATGCTCTTATCTTTATCATTATCATTTAATATTTTTTCACTAAGCATGGTTAAAGCCTGAAGTTATTTTAGGAAATTTTTGTATATTTAAAATAGCAGATTATTTGTACTTTAATTATCAGACATCTCGTATTAATTTATAAGTTCACTCTGCATTTTAATAATTTCTTCATACGAAATAAGCTATTAAGATTCCAGCTGCAATCTTTTATTGAAATTCTGGATAAATCCTTTGAATTATTGATTCACCTTTTTAGATCTACCAATTAATTATTTTACTCTGCATGAAAAAATTTAGTATAGAGGGGGCCGACATTTTTGACAAACTTAGTAGGAAGAGTTTTCATTAATTAAGTTGGAATCATGTTTAGAATCGAAAAGTAGTTTGAAGTGAGGAACGAGATATTTGCTGAAATTTTTTGAACATAGATCGCACATAGTCCAAATCCATTTCTTTTTTAATTTATCCATTTATATTTTTAAATTATGATGTATTACAATTTTTTTAGTTCAAAATATTCTTTATGTGTAAAACCTCAAATAAAAATTGTAAGATATTTGTAAAATAAATCTAGAATTAATAATATTTCCCCTAATTTATCTAAAGGCAGATATTTTTTAAACAGAAATAATAAACATAGATCAACTTTCAAATCTTAAATTCGAATTAACAATTAAAAGCATTACTTTACTATTTGTTTAATTCTTAATAATTATAGTATGTATATAATTAAACTTAAGGAAAAACACTTTATTATATTTGAAAATTTAAATCAGGTTCTAATTATTAAATTAAAAAGATACTAAATAGGGAGTGCCTTCAGGTGACTGTGGATCCCATATGTGTTGCTTTCTATTTAGGATTCTTTTTGGTCTGGTAATCCGAACCATATAAGCCTAATACTGTCTCATGCAGGAGATGAAAGCGCCCAGAGACCTACCTGCAAATAACAACGAGCTAGCGGGGTTCAATCGCTCATGGAGAGAGCTCTAGAGAGCCGATTTCCCTGCAATAACGCCGTTAGTTGGCAGGGTGGATACAGTCTAACAAGGCTGGCAAGAAGGGATGCAGGCGGGGGGAAGAAGTGGGACTGCATTCCACACAGTGATGAGTGGCGGACGTCAGGAGCACAGAGGAGCCGAGCAATTGCTAGTCTTTTCCAGCTTTTCCTCTTGTGGGGTTTTTTGGTTTTTGGGGGCTCAAGGTTATGTGCCACGTCATTCACACCAGCAACGTCATGACCCAAGGATGCAAATATTGGGTCATGTTATGACCCAGAATATCTCGTTATTAATTTAGCTTAGCTATTCTATTCTATTCTAAATCAGGTTCTGCCCTTGTAATAAAGAGCTTTCATTTATTAAATAATGAAAAAATTAAAATTACTATAGAAACAATTGTTATTCATATAGATAGAAGGGCTTAAACAACTTATTTGAAATACAATTACATTTAAAAGAATTTAAAATAATGTAATTCTGAGATTAAAAGAATATATCAATTGAAATTGATTATTCATGATTTTATACTTTTTCCTCTTATTTTACAAAAGTATTGTTAGTTTTTACAAGCAATATACTTATTATGCATTAAATTTGAATGATAAATTTGCAAATTAATCAATTCATTTTAGTTTTTATCAACAAAATAATACTAATTAACTTTGTCTTTTATGTCTAATTCTTCCAAAGACAGTCCTTCCAAATATCTAAGTTAAATAAGGTATTTAAAATACATTTATTGAAGGACTGTATTCAAATGGGTAGTTGTAAATCAAATAATTGTTTTATTTTTTATTGTCTGATTTATAAAATTCAACTAATTCCTTATTCATTTTATTGAATATCTTAAACCAAAAGGTTTTAATTAAATTATAACAGTATGTAATAAAATTGGAAAATATTACTTAAGTATTAAAGATTTGAAAAGAAATTAATAATTGTAAAAGAGTTGTGTTCACGAATAAAAGTGTTTGTTAAGAAAGTTTGTTACAATTCACTTTCAATTTTTGAGATACTAAGTATAATAATAACTTGGAGAAAACAGAAAAACTCTAATTATATAACCATTTATTCCTTTATGTGAAAAAAATAATTATGTTTAGTTGCCTTTTTAATAAATTTACCACTAGGTAAATTAAATAAATTTTAGAAGGTGCTTCATCCTCTTGAATACATATCAATTTGATTTGCTAACTCATGATTTTGAATAGCATACCTCATAATTTAAATTGTTTCTTTAAATTTTTCTACATTGCCATCATTTAGGAATATAGGATAAACCATACGTTTTATTGTTAAAGCTCATTAGAAATTAATTTTACTAACCTTTTATTTATAAATGTATAGAATTACTAATATGCTTAAAAATTGTTTATTATCAATAATAGTTAATATTACAACAATATAATTAAGTTTAGCTGATTAAGTATATTAGATAATATATTGCTAGTCGTGTTACTTATTTTGCAGAAGAGAATTATCTAATTTTATTGTTTTTTGTACTTTGTCCCCACTACTAAATATAAAATAAACGTTAAAATTTATTAAGTCTTATAATAATTAAAAATAAACTGTTTATGCTCGAATAAATTTTTGGGTAATTTTTTTATAAGTCCAATTAATACACAAGACATGTAATCTATTTAAAGTTTTATGCTAAAATATGGTTCCTATCAATATTATTATAAAAATAATATTTGAATTTAAGTTCTCAAACTATTATAAATAGTTTTTTTATCAAGCTTTGCTCTTATCTAAAATGGATATTCATATTGCTTTAATATAATTGTAAAGATTATAATATTAATTTTAAGCTTAATAGTCTTGATTGTTAACTATTTAAAATTTACCTTAACCACATATGATTTTTGATTTAGTTGAAAAATGGGAAGGTGAAGCCTCTTCTCCTGTAAAATTTGAAATGTTTTACATAAAATTTATGAATCACAGAATATATTGTACATCTAAAGATTTAATCACATCTTAAATAAAGTGAAATGAAAAATATTTCTTAAAACTTCAAAAAATAATTGTAATTACTCTCTATCATTTAATAAATGTTGAAGTTCGAAAAAATTAGAAGGAATTTTTCTAAATATTTAGTACCAAAAATTGTTTCTAGTTGTTGAAAATCAAATTTTATTTTTGTAATAAAAATCTATAAAATAAAAATAACTTAATGGCTTGGTAACTTTCTAAAGCTTTTTTCTTCATATTTATTGCCAGTGACTCCCCCAAAAAATGAATTTAAGTAAATGTTTATTTAGTTATTATTAATCAAATATAATAATTAATTGAATTTGTGAGAGTCAAGGGGAATGAACTTTATAAATATATCCCATTAATGAAGCGATTGTCGACTATTTATTATTAAATTATATTTCTCTACTGTATTTTTATCATGCTTATAGTCAATTAAATTGCCATTAATTTTATTTGTAATTTATGATTTTTTAAAAAGAAAATACTTAAGTATATAGTCCAGGGGATACTACTTTAATTAATTAGAAAAAAATCTATTTACTAAACTTATGTTTATTTTTTTAAAAATAAAAATAAGAATGCTTGAAAACAGTTTAATATAAATACATCCAATTTTTTATGAAAATTTAAAACATTGCTGATCAACCTCTTCCTTTATTGTTGATATTTTCAATTTTTTGTTATTATCAAATTATGATTATAATGATATTAAAAGGAAATAATTATTGCTAAAGCATAATTGATAAGGGAAATTAAATTTATAATAATTAAAATTCGTTGTATTTAATTTGTTAAAAACTGGACTATTTGGTACTTGATAGAAAATGGATTCAAAATAAACTAGATTTTACGACTGCCTGTATTTATCTTTTTCTCATCCTTGGAATAAGTTAACTAAACTTTGATTTTGTAGGATTTGTCTTTTAAATATTAATAACAAATATATAATTTTATTTACTTCACTTCAGGGATGAGGAAAACCTCACCAATAGCAAAGTCCAGCTTATTTTTTAGATTTTCTTTTGGACCATTTCCAAAATTAAAAGGTAATGGAAATTTGACTGCTATTAATTTAATTATTTAATATCCCAAAACAATTTTAATCCTGCAAATGTTATATTAATATTTTTTAAAAGTCAAATCCAAACTATTAGCATATTTTGTCAAAGATTTTATCTATAACTCCTATATATTATATTTCACTGTTATCAGTAATCTTAAAAACTATTTAAAAATAATAACTTAAACTTAATATAATTGTTAACTAAAAGCTGTAAGTCTTCAATTGTGTTTTTCTCTCCTAACAGTAAAATATACCTTTTGTTTATAATTATAATATAGATTTTTATAAATTATGATTTAAAATGAAAATTGGATATTAAAATTTATTAATTATTACTAATCATGATAAATTGAAGATATCTCTTAACGACTTATGGTATGAAAAATATGATTTTAATGTAATAATAAATAAATTTATAATATACTATGATATACTAAAAAGATTTTTATAGAAAAATTTATATTTTCCCTTGTTTTTACATATAAAAAATTACTTCATAAAATTGTTTAACAATTCTTAAATTAAAAATATAAATAAATCAGTTTGTTCATTAAAAAGTATTCTTTTGAAACGAAAGAGAAATCGAACCTACTTAGATCGTATTCTGATATAAATCTACCATTATAAGTTAATATTTTATATTTAAATTATTAAAATAATTTAAAATAAATTTAACATAACGATATTTATTTAAACTCTTTATTGAAATACAATATAAATAATAGATTAAGATAATATTTTTTAAATTTAAAAAAAAATTGCATTAAAATTAGAAATCTTCTGTTTATAATTATAATTCATTATGAAAATAAAGATTAGTTATCTATACATATTTTGTTAAAAAATTTTATGTCATAAAAATCTAATTTTAAAAGATTAGTTTACATATATTATTTATTTTTTTATATAAATGAATATTTAAAATATTTTATTAAATCCCTTGATTGAAATTCAATTTAATTTAAAAATTTTAAAGTTAAATTATAATTAATTTAGAAGTTACACTAAAATAAAAATAGGTTAATTTAAAATATAATTATTGTAATAATAAATAATAGTTGGAAAATGTAAAACTTATATTATAAAGAATGTAGTATAGTTATTTTTAATTTAGAATAATGAAATCTACTTTTATACCTTAAAGAAGAAAGTTATTTATACTATAATAGTAAAAAAAACTAAATTTTAATTAAAGAAAATCTCAATAAAAATAAAAAAATATCATGTAAATAATTGTTTGTAAACTTATTTTATTCTTATTCCTCAAAATCGATTTACAATTAATTAATATTTTTAATATTTTTTTTAAATTATCATGAATATAATAATCCCAATCTAGTTATAACTGTAAAATGAAATTATTCATATAATTTCCTATAAACTATTATATATTGAGGATTATATTAAATTAACTATTATTATAAGCTAAAACTAGTCTTGAATTTGACGCTATAAATACTTTAGGCTTTCTTTATTAAAATAAAAATAAAATACTTCTAAAAAAAGACGAAATTTATAAATTCCTTTTGATATTTGTTTCCTTCTCTCTATCCTATTCCTCTATTGAAAATATTTCATGCACTTTACAATCTTTCAGTAATTATTTTATAATAAAAATTAAATAATTAAATATATTCCTATAATTCTTTAACATTTAAGGCATATTCCTTCTTTATTTGATATTTGCAGTTCACATAAAATACTTAAATAAATAATTTTGTAAAATATAAAATTAATAAACAGTTCATCTTATCTATTAATTATTTTTCCTAAACAATTTTAGACTAAAGCTTATATTTAGTTAATGTTTCTAAAGCGAAGTACCTTTACAAAGTTATTTATAAAATATTACATGATATTCTTCTTACTATATAGATAAACTATTATTTATAAGAATATTTTTAATTAAGAAATAATTCAAAGTTTTGAGAAGTTTCATATCAGTCCAATTAATTTGATTCAAGTTAATTACTTGGAATACTTAATTCACAGCTAATATATAAATTTTATCATGAGCTACTTAGACTTTTAGATTGCCAAAATTAGTTTAAACTTTTTAAATTGATATATAAATAATATGTTTTATCATGAAATTTCAAAGAAATTATTATAAAATATTATTAGTTACTGGAAATCTTAAAATTGTTTAACATTAACCTGTTAAAACCTTCTTAAAAGGCTAAATTTAGTTCTATTATATCGTGTTAATTAACTATTTTTAGAAATTCATAGCAACTTGATGATATTTTTGAAGCTTAAAAATGTCAAAATTAATTAATAATAATATATAAAAAGTTAATACTTCTTAACTTCCCAGAAACATAAAGGTTATTGTGTCATACTTCTCCATTACTCTTATATTGAATCAATCTAGGATTTAAATACAATTTCTTGATATCTTTATTTGTATTGTTTTTAAGTTGTAACATCAGAAATATCTAAATTTTCTATTATTTTTATTGTAGTTTGACAGAATTCGATAGTTTCATTCAGAATTTAAGATAGATTTATATCATTTGGATTTTATAGAAATCTACTATCTTCTATTAGGAGTTTTGGGACTATTTATGATTTTATTTTATCTATTAAATTTTATTCTTCTTTACTGTTATTATTTATATATATTCATATTTTGATATCGAGCATATGAATATACTAAATTTTAACATCCCAAAAATAATTTCAAACAATTATTGCTAAAATAGATAAAAATAGGAAATTGTATAAATTAATCAAGAATTCATTTTATTAAATTAATTTTAACCAACTTTACATTTCCTTGTATTCGAACACTTATAGCTGAACGTTTCAGATTATTGAGATTTTAGCTGATATTCCTCATTTTAAAGCAGCAACTACAATTTTTGACTATAATTCACTAGTTCAGTAACCAGTAGCAACTTTTTCTATCTGATTCAATAAATCATTGACTGATATACAAATCTTAGCCAAAATTTCAATGATCGAGAGTGGAATCACCATAAATGGTAAATAAATCGTTGCTTGATGAGTGTTTCGTCAAATTTGAGACCCATCGTATTCTCCATGTTTTAAAACCCCCAGCTCAGCAACTTTCAAGTCCTGCTCGACTGTTTGAGCACCAAATTCGGCAGCTTTAGTGGAGGAGGAGACAAAATGACGATTTTAATGAGCGAAAATTAGAGAGGTTTTTGGATTTTTGGTTTGATTAGTTAAAATTAAAATTTAAAAGTGTGATATGTAATAAGGGGGCTTTTAATCAATAAATTTGACGATTCAAGTGCTGTCTATGTATTGTTGACTTCAATAGCTCCTGCACCCCAACTCATCGTCTTTCATATCAATCTCACACAAATCCATGCTTGATGGTGCTGCACCACTGCTTCACGCTGAAAGCCCAGAGCTTGTTGACGTCTGTCTTGGTCATTGCCTTCAGAATCTGCGAAAGCCGCTTCACCAGGTGGATCTTATGAAAAGTTAGGCCCAAAATACTTACTTGCTGTCTGCTTGCTCCTAGCGGAGGTGCCTCTTGATGTAGGAGAACAACTGCTCGATAGGGTTAAGCCAGGGTGAGTACTCTGCATTGAAGAGGACAGTGACCTTGAACTTCCTAGCAGTCTCCAGCACCTCTGAATACTTGTGAATGACTGCATTGTCCATGAGCAGCACGAACTTCTTCTGGGCGAGATCCTTGTCTGTGCGCAGCTGGCGCAGGGTGTGATAGAGGAAGTTCTCGAATAGCACAGCATCGAAGGCCCCCTCAATGATTTGGCTAGAGATCAGCTGGTCCTTGGTGATGGCTGCCACAAAGCTCATCGAAAATTGCTATCTCTTAGTGGATTCCTTGGTAATTGAGAAATTTCGAGCCAAGACCCCGTAAGACCCCAACCGCTGGTTGACTTGCTGCTTCGCGACTGCGATGGGAGTATAAGTGAATGATGGTAAGGCCTCAATTGCATCGACTACAGCTTGGGTTGCTTGATTACTCCCCTTAATGGACTTAGGAAACTTAGAATCATCTATAAAAGTGTCAAAATCCATAGAATTTGCTTACCTTCCTGTCGATTCTCTGTGATTTCGCTGCTCCTTTGAGGCCTGCTGGACAGCTGCAAGCGTCGGGGAGTGATGCATGCCATGTTTTCATTGCCATTCGCGCTCAATACTTCACTGCCCTTGCGTTGAGTTGATTATAGTCTG
>ARYC01023103.1:0-11323 GCA_000711775.1 Oxytricha trifallax
CTTAAATCTAAAACTTATTTATAAACACAAAATCTCCCTTCTCTTGCGCACACTTTAGCTTTCTCATCACTGACTCTTTTAACAGCACTCTTAATAAAATCGACTGTATCTATCTTTAAATCATGCATCAGAAGGTAGAGCAGCAATTTCTTATAATGACCTTTCAATAACCCCCAATACAATTCAATTCCATTGAACTAAGGGATGTAAGGAACATTAAATACAGGTGTTATATTTAGCCTTTCATATTCCTTCCTTGAGTCTTTAGTTTTATGAACTGACAAGTTATCAACGAATAGAATAATCACTTAGTCAGCGTACTTATCTCTGAGTTATTGCAAGAACTTAATATATTATTCAGTCTTTATAAAACGAGGGTGAATAACATAAGTCTCGAGGCCACTATCTTCACTTATTCCTCCAAGAATAGCATGAAGTTAAACCTTAACCTTTTAGTCATAAACTTCTATATTACTATACCTCTTGTACCAAGACCTTGATATAAAGGTATTGAATGTAAATACAGCTTCATCAGCGTGTATGAATTTATATTATGCTCTTAAGACCTCTGCATTTAATCGAATATATAATTTAAATTAGTCTTATAAAATGGAACATTAAAGTCAATCACTCTCTTAATGCGATTGACTGTCTTGTAAGATATTCCGTTCTTTTTTTATATGTTAGCTATCGATTAAGCAGATATGTGAAGCTCAGGAAATTGGCGATGAAACATCACAGCCCTCTAGGCTAGAGAGAAATGAGCCCAGTATTTAAGAGTCTTATCATTAATAAGATATTCAATATGATGCTGCTAAAATTTTAAGGGTCTCTAAGGCTTAGAATTAAGATGATATCTCTTTAAATTCAATGCTAATAGACAGTGAGACCTCACAGTAGCAGGAGATTTATGGAGTAGCCTTGCTATAGACGTGTAATTAAGGATAGGCTTGAGTTGATCATTATATTCATCACATCCATAACGCAACTTAAACAATAAATCTATATACTCACTGTCATAAACAGACCCCAAACCTCGCATATACTCACTTAAATTACTAATATTTAAACATTAAACCCCTACATAAACCCTATTAAAACCCTAATAAAGTATGCACTAATAGTCTACTTTTATCAATCAAAAACTCAATCAAACTACTGAAAGGGTTTTGGGGTTTTGAATGGCCTTGACTTGGAAAAGCTCAAAATCTTTAAATATAAATTGTTTATCTATTATTGGTCGATAATTTTAATTGAAAAAATAAACATATTTATTGTTAAATGATAAGAAAGAACTTCAGAGAAGTAGATGCGAGACTTATACTTCAACAAATAGTGCAAGGATTCAAGGAGATTTACAAGCACAGAGTGATGCACAGAGATTTGAAGCTGGCAAATATACTTTTACACTTCAATTCTGACGACTTTGATTTCGACACCATGAAAGATGAAGTTTCTCGTAGCTAGTAGAGACAAAGGTACTTCTAGAATGTTGATCTCTCAAAGACTTCCTTTTTAGTCAAAATCGCGGATTTAGGCTTCGCAAAAGAACTTGGTTATGAGGACTTATCCAGTACATAATGTGGTACACCTTTGATTATGGCCCCAGAAATCTTGAATGGAAACAATTATAATCATAAAGCTGATGTATGGTCACTTGGAGTAGTCTTTTTCGAAATGCTTACCGGTTTCACTCCTTTTAATGGAAACGATAAGCCAGATCTGATTAGAAACCTTACTAAGGGAGATTACATGCTTCCTAAGAAAATCAAACTTTCCTTACAAGGACTGGACTTCTTGAACTGCTGCCTGTAGCACAATCAGGAAATGAGAATGTCTTGGACTGAGTTAGTCAATCACCCTTATATCACTTCAGACCCAAGAATGGAAAAGCCTGAGGAAGAGCTTAAACTTCAATACTCAGAGATTCAAGGTCAATATATGGCTGATGAAATCAGTTAACTAAAATATCAATTTGTGATTAGATTATATAGAAATTAAAAAATATTATGGCAAAAAACAATAATTTATAAAATCTGTTATAGAAAAATCAGTTACTAACTAGCTTAACACTTTGCTTGAACTAAATTCAAAAAACGATATAATTGTAATATCATGGGAAAATATTATTTTATAATAAGGATATTTAGCTTATTTAAATATTATTTGCAGAATTATGATTCCTAAGCTATTTAAATATCTAATATAGTATTTTTAAAATAATTTTAGTAAATGAGCAATTCTCGAAATGCGATTATCCTTAACTGTAGAGACCCAGGCAAGTATATGAAGGTAATAACTTAATTTATATCATTGATAACTAATATAGGTGTATGAGGAAGTCCTTACTAAGCATTTTAAGCAGCAGTAAGAGCAGAGGGAGAGCATGATTAACTAACATGCCCAGCAAGTTAAGCAAGAGGAAGCTGACATTGTCGACAGGTTGAAACTGTCAATGGCTAGATTTGACAACGGAGAGGAAGAGAAAAGCGATGACGAGATGTACTTTGACGTCAAGGACTAGATAGTCTAGCCACAAGTTAATGCACATCATCAAGTCTTTGAGGAAGTTAAACTTGACCACAATAACTATGAACAGGATCTACCTCCCTAAATTAAATTATTAATATGATATAAATTCCCAAACAAGAAATAGTCAAAAGTGTACAGAAATTGGAGGAACCTTATTAACCTCCAAAAGTAGTTGAAAATGTAAAGCCAGTAGAAAGTAAGGTCAAAGTAGATGTAAGCAAGAATGAGAAGTTAATCATGCCCACTAATTAACTGGTGTTCAACTCCAACAAAGTTGATGATGACACTGAGGCTCTTGATATAGATCAAATAAACAACTATTTGAATAACTAGGTGCAACTCCAGTAAAACGATGATTAATTTGAGTTTGACTAGAATATTAACTTAGGAAGGCCAGTTAACTAAAACAGTCCTCAAAAGCAAGCTTCTTCAATTCATAATCAAAGTCCACTCAAACCCCAAAGCTAATTAAAGGAATAAGAAAATGATAAATCGTGCGTTAATGTTGCAGGTGGTAACAGATCAGACGAGGAAGAACAGTTTGCCAGTAAATTTGAGGAAATTAAACATCATGATGTTGCTGATGATTAAGGGTTCAAAATTTCACAAAGCAAATCGAATGGAGCTCATTATTGTATAATCTAATGTATATCAGTAATTATAAATCTTTGATATCTGAATTAATGCATTGAATAAGATGACATGTCAGCAACTTTGGTTGAAAGACCAAGAGATGAAGAGTACTACCGTCACTAGAACCCACTCTATGAAGAGCCAGTCGATGTTGTGAAAGACTCAATCTTCCCTCAGTTAATGAAGCCAGACCAGAACGACTAGCAAGCTATTCTCTTTGACCAACAGCAAGAGGAAGATGTCAGCATCAACTTCAATGAAAATTATTTCTGAGATCAGTTTACAATTTAAATGCATGCAGTGCATTATATTATTAGTCAGTTGTTAAAATAATAGATTCAATTTACTAGTATTCTTATCAATAATAAACTTTAAAATAATTTGCTCTTTATATCACTATGGTGATCTGGATTAGATAACATCAATTACAATTTAAATATATTGCAAAATTTTATGATTGTATATCTGGGTAAGCCTAATTGGTAATTAACTAATTGAATCATGAATTAATATATTTTATGTAAATATAAATGGAATTCGGTGACTTTATAATTAACCCAGATCCTATAGATAGTGATAATTGCACTACTTTCTATTTAGCATCATTGAAGGAAAAATAGTTGAACTCAAACACCTAAATACAATAAATTTTTTAAGCACCTCCAAGAAACTAAAATAATGATAATTCTAATTTATTTACCTGCAAAATAATCGATAAATTAAAAGTAGATGAAGGAGAATTCAAGAAGTATAAAAGATTGCTTCACATTTTTAGACAATAGCAAAGATCTAATAACTTGGTATAAAATATAGAGTATTTGCAAATAAATAATAATATAATTGTTTATTAATATGTCGAATCTCGTATTTCTCATTAAATTAATGATCATGATAAACTTTTTATCAAAAATTAAATTTAAATTCTATGCCAATTAAAAGAATATTTAAAAAAAGAAAGAAAGAGCTTAAAAATAAGTAAGAATCTTCAATAATTTTGAAAAGCTATATTCATTTATGTAAATGTCTCTTTTTCCATTAATTTTTTCACAATTCTTTTTTTACTAAATTGATTTGTGAGTTATTTTACTGTAATTATTATGCAACTATTAAATATTTAATAGAGTATGCAATATATGAAAATAAAAACTACTTTATTGAATTTCAAAGATGTGACTCAGGTTTATCACTCGGACAATTGCTGGATATTAGAGGAGGTTTAAATGAACAAGAAATTAAATCAATACTTTACAAGATATCTTAATAAACATTTAATGTAGATAAGTTGTAAATACATTTAATTAATTTATGATAATATCTTATGTTATTAGAGTACTATACAATTAAAGAATTTATCCTCAAAAGCTTGATTGCTACTCGATACAACTTCACTTTAAAATTAAATCACAAATATAATTACAAATATTATTATTATATTATAATGACAAAATACTAAAGTTGGACAGAAATTTATCAAAGAAAAAAAGAAACTTGTTATTAAAATTGAGATTAGAAAGTTATGAAATCAAATCAGAAGATATTGTTCAAATATACATTAATAATGTTATCAACACTCAACAAGGTGATGCTTTTCCGGACAATCTTTTAAATATATATTTTATATCGACATAAATAACAATAAATAAACATATACAGTTTTTATCTTACAAAATATTATATTTAGATGTTGATTATGTCTTTTTATGATCTTTTTATCAGCTATTAATGTTATATGCTATATATTCTTAGCCTTTTACCTTCTTAGTTTTTATTTGCATTAACTTTTTAATGATTAAAATTATTTTGGATTAATAAATCTCAATAAAATTAATAGTAATTTATAAATCATTCAACTACAACTTTGATGGAAAGATATAAATAAGATGTTAGGTATCTAGCTGTGATTTATTTTGAAATGCTGACTGGGATTAATCCCTTAGACTATATGTAAGCTATTGGGTAGTGCCTGAACCCAAAGATACGATTTAACAGCTGTCAAGCTCATAATAGTGATTGTGGCGGTATTTATAAAATCAGTGCTGATGGTCTCAAGTTCATGAGAGATGCCCTTTTATTTGATCCTTCATAGTTTATTTATTTTATTCACAATAAATAATTTAAATAATTTAATATCCTATTTTTATTAGAATAGACTATGAGCATGAAGAAATATATTTTAGAACATAGAATATTTAAAGATAACTTTGATTCCATTAATAATAAAGACTTCTATTAGAAGATATCATTTAAAAAGCTATTAAAAATATTTAAGAAGTTCTACAATAAGTCATTAGAATAATAATCATCATTTGATTTAAACCTATAAGATGTATTTAATGATAAAACAAAATCTTAAAGAATTCAAATCCAAAATTAAAATCTTGAATATGATTCATTTTTTGATATAAAGTTAACAAATAGTCAAGAAGTTAAAACAGATATTTCAAATAATGATATTTCAAGAATTTATTTATAAGAGGACTAATCTTAATATGAGTAGAGTTTATAATATAAACAAGAGATAATTCTAAGAGAAGATTTGCCTTTTTGGTTTAATTACCCAATAGCTATAATTCTTTTCAGGCCATATATATTTCAGATATATTTTAAATTGCTAAAATAATTCAAAAATTGTCAATATTAACACTAAAAGTACACATTAATCAATATAAAGTGGCCACTAAGATTGGAAAAATACTATTTTAGTAAGAGATTTTTGAAATAGATATAAGGATTATTTTGATTGTTATCTTAGTGAAATAATTTAATTATTAAAATTGAAAAAATATAATAATATAATAACTAAATACAAATAAATTTCATTTATAACATAAAATTGAATAATACAATTAAAAATTTAACATTTTTAGTAATAAGTGAAATAATATTATAAAAAAATTAACAATCAAACAAGTTGAGAATAGTACTAATAAAAAGATCCAAGTAAGTAGGTAAAGTTATTAATTAGTATGGAATTAATTATTTATTTATTAGATGAAATGGAGTCTATAAGTAATTTGAGAATGAAAATTATGTTGATATTTTTCCTTTTAGAATTGCTACGATGAGTTCAGCAGAATCGTTATTGAAGTAAATATCTACTTATTTGATTGTTCATCGGTGCTGACTACATTTTTAGAGCTGTAACCAAGACAAGGCAATAGATCATACGGCAATGTCAACTATTAAAGGTCTTTAAGAGCGAAAAAAAATTAAAAATCCAGATATGCTGAAAAAATGTAAATTTCTATATATTGAGGACATTGTCTAACATACTTAGATATATTTTTAATTAGTTAGTAAATATGAAAATATTGAATAAATTTACAATTCAACTATTCCATCATTAATTTTGTGATTAAAACTTAGCCCATTTTTTATTTTAGAATTTTATAATAATTATTAAAGTACTTTACTACTTTAAAAAGTAGGTAACGCATTTAAATAGTAATTTATATAAAAACAATCATATTAAACATTATATTATATTAATAAATTAATCATAATTTGATTAATTTAAATCATTAATTGATGCTATAAAATTATTTTAAAATTTAACCTCATGTATTAACTATAATTAGTCGATATTTTACTTATTTATGATATATTTAAAAGTTCTATATAAAGAACATTGTTTTTAGCACATATTAAAAGGTATTTTTGTGGATATAATATATGAACATAATTAAGGAATCTACATCAATTCTTGTATGAATTAAATAAATCTAGATAGAACTAAAAAAAATCAATATTTCAATACTAGAATCCTTAATTTAGAAATAATTTTTTATTTTATATATCAGTCAAAAAAATAATGCCTAAATTATATCAATAATTTAAGAAAAAGGTTATTTTTATAAAATTATATAATTAATGTATTTACAATTAATTTTAGTGTCTCAACCTCAGGAGCATTTAAGAAGATAAAATTTAGTTTTCTCTACTATTAAGATAGCTTTGTTTCACTGATTTATTTGTAATTTTGTAAAATTATATATTAAGATGTTAAAAGTTATTAAATATTTCAATTGAAAAATATATATGTAATAAGATAAGTGAGAAAAAATATAATATTATAATAAAAAAATTATATTTAAAAAAACAATAATGATTAATTGATATAAATAAAATTCATATAAATATATTATTAAAAAATAAAAAAATAAACATAAAAAAATAGATTTAGACTTTTCGAATAAAAAAAAAGTTGCAAATGATGTAGATATTTACAATTTATAATAGAAAATCGATAAATTAAAATGAAATTAATTAAGAAAATAAGAAATCCTAAAAATGGTGTTGCTGGAGTAGCTGTTCATTCACTAAAATTTGTAAGTTACAAAATACATATATAAAAAATTTTATATTTCAGCGATACTTACTGTCAAGAGTTCAGACGTCAGTCGATTGAAAGCTCAAGAGACTCTGTGAAAAGAAGGGAACAAAAAAATAAGTATGGTCAGATGGAGCCGCATACGGGGGAGAATGGAGAGATGACAAATCTGTTTTTGGATTTCATCTCTATAATAATCTATACAAATACTTATTATTTTAAGACTTTTTTATTTTAAATTATTATAGCCTTCCACTTATTTTTCTTAATTGAATTAATTATTCGATATACAGTCGTATCTAAAAATATGAAAAAAATTAAAATAAATTTTTATAAATAAATAATAAAAATAGAAAATTATAAGATTAGTAATAAATTATTAATAAAATAAAATTTGATAATTGAAATTTCATATGAAGAAAACATATAAAAATAGATGAAACAGAAAATAAAAAATTTTTAATGAAAATATTTTTATATTATAATTAGTAAAAATTTAAATATTTACCAAAAAAATGAATTAATTAGCTTTTATCTTATAGTATTAAATTATAATTTTATTAATTAAATAATAAATAACACACCCCATATTAAACTGCATATATTTGAGATAGAGTAGGGTATAGTGTGTTTTTATTTATTATTTTTCATTATGCTTTAATTTAATATTTCATAACATATAAATAACATTTAATTCTAGAAGATAAATAAGCAATGATTAAAATATAATTTTTTAATTGTTAACATCGAATACTTTTTAATTTCATTCATTAATTTTGCGTGATTTAAAACCCCAAGTCTTAATTCAGTAGAATTTATAAAGCAATATAATTTAATTAAAAGTCTTAAAAATTATAATTGAAAGGACCAGCCTAAAGTGATTACTTTTGATTATTAAATCAGTTATTAAAATCTTTCAACCCTTTACTCTTCTTAATTTAGTTTATGCTTTCTTCCAAAATTTTAGTCTCATTTCCTATGCCAGTCCACTTAGGTCTTTAGTTATGGGGTCTTGAAAAGGTTTCTAAATACCTTCCATTCGGAACAAGCTTTTCAATTATTTCATATAATTAGTCTTGTTTTCTCGATTATTCTCGAAGTTCTGCAAAAATTACATTTTAGCTTAAGAAGCTAAAAGGTCCTTTGTTTCTTGCCATAATGCAAAATTCATAACAGTGTCTTAAAAAATAGTCAATTCCTTGTCTGATGATTTTTAATTTTGTCATTTTTAATCCAGCTAATTATTTCAATACGTTCGTAGTTATGGACCTCTAAATGCCATAAAGCAGACTCTAGCTTCTTATTAGTTACCCACTTGAAATAGTAGCCATCATTTTGAAGATCTTCTAATGGTACTTGGTCAAAAAATTCTCGATCTTTCAAAGTAGGAAAATTTAGATTGCATACATTCTTATCCCAAGGGCCATTGCTAGGTATAACATCGAATATATTTCCACATTTGTCTTTTTTATAGTCAATTTTTACCTTTTCTCAAATTTCTGGATCCTGAATAGAGCCTTAATACTGCACTGAATCATTTTTCGTTTGCTTCATTCCACACTCATAAAATTAAAGATTATAGATTTGCTACTATTCCATTTAGTCTGTGAAGTTTGCCTCTATTTTCAACATATTAGTCTCTCTGAACTTTTAAAAAATTTGACATAAGTTTAATCAGAATACTCTACCTTTGTTGTTTCAGAATATTAGTTTTAAAAATTTTTTCAATTTCTTACTGTGAATGATATTCAATAATTTCTAAATAAATCTGTAAAAATTATGATCCAAACCTATCATTAAATACTTAAATAAAGTCTTCATGTTTTTAAATTTAGTTTCCCAAATGCGCGATCTTTAGTTCATGGTATTAAATTAACTCCATAAATTTCTTCTTCCTTTGCTTTTTCTTATTAATGCTTTTCTCATTTTTGCAAGATGTTTCATTATGGCAATGTAATTTTAGCTTGCTATGCTTTTATTTGAATTCTTCTCTGTCATTTATTCTTCTTTTATTAAAATTTTTTAGCTATTCTTTATTGCACTATTTTATTAAGAGCATTTTGAATATTCTAATTCTTTTAGTTTTTTTTGTAATTCTTAATTTTTAATTTATTAATTATTTAAAGAAAAATTTATGCGAATGCCAGTTACTAAAATCTCTAAAAAGAATGACTAGAAATTTGGAGAATTTGTCAACTAAATGAAATAAGCTATTAGGAAATAAAGGGCAAAGGGTAATATTCGTTTTTCTTTTAAAAATATATACCAAGCACGGCGAATTCAAAAGTAAAAGAAGTTTTTGTCTTTTTCTCTCAGATTTGTTTTTGATTTCAAAAAAGGTTGAACCAACCACTCAGTAACATAAAATTTGTAAAGTTTGGAATGACTAGAAATTTGGACAATTTGCAAACTAAATGAAATAAGCTATTAGGTATTAAAGGGCAAAGGGTAATATTCGTTTATCGTTTTTAAAATATATACCAAGCACGGAGAATTCAAAGGTTATAAAAGCTTCTCAGATTTGTCGTTGATCTCTAAAAGTGTTGAACCAACCACCCAGTAACATAAAAATTGTAAAGTTTTGAATGACTAGAAATTTGGACAATTTGCAAACTAAATGAAACAAGCTATTAGTATAAAAGGGCAAAGGGTAATCTTCGATTTTCGTTTTTAAAATATATACCAAGCACGGCGAATTCAAAAGTTATAGAAGCTTCTCAGATTTGTCTTTGATTTCTAAAAGTGTTGAATTAACCACCCAGTAACATAAGATTTGTAAAGTTTTGAATGACTAGAAATTTGGACAATTTGCAAACTAAATGAAACAAGCTATTAGGTATTAAAGGGCAAAGGGTAATCTTCGTTTTTCGTTTTTAAAATATATACCAAGAACGGCGAATTCAAAGGTTATAAAGGCTTCTCAGATTTGTCGTTGATTTCTAAAATTATTGAACAAACAGCCTAGTAACATAAAATTTGTAAAGTTTTGAATGACTAGAAATTTGGACAATTTGCAAAACTAAATGAAACAAAGCTATTAGGTATTAAAGGGCAAAGGGTAATCTTCGTTTTTCGTTTTTAAAATATATACCAAGAACGGCGAATTCAAAGGTTATAAAGGCTTCTCAGATTTGTCGTTGATTTCTAAAAGTGTTGAACCAACCACCCAGTAACATAAGATTTGTAAAGTTTTGAATGACTAGAAATTTGGACAATTTGCAAACTAAATGAAACAAGCTATTAGGAATTAAAAGGGCAAATGGTAATCTTCGTTTTTCGTTTTTAAAATATATACCAAGCACGGCGAATTCAAAAGTAAAAGAAGTTTTTGTCTTTTTCTCTCAGATTTGTTTTTGATTTCTAAAAAGGTTGAAACAACCACTCAGTAACATAAAATTTGTAAAGTTTGGAATGACTAGAAATTTGGACAATTTGCCAACTAAATGAAACAAGCTATTAAGTATTAAAGGGCAAAGGGTAATCTTCGTTTTTCGTTTTTAAAATATATACCAAGAACGGCGAATTCAAAGGTTATAAAGGCTTCTCAGATTTGTCGTTGATTTCTAAAATTATTGAACAAACAGCCTAGTAACATAAAATTTGTAAAGTTTTGAATGACTAGAAATTTGGACAATTTGCCAACTGAATAGAATAAGCAATTAGGTATTAAAGGGCAAAGGGTAATCTTTGTTTTTAGTTTTTAAAATATATACCAAGCACGGCGAATTCAAAAGTTATAGAAGCTTCTCAGATTTGTCTTTGATTTCTAAAAGTGTTGAACCAACCTCCCAGTAACATAAAATTTGTAAAGTTTTGAATGACTAGAAA
>ARYC01023121.1:0-11629 GCA_000711775.1 Oxytricha trifallax
AACTTCTTTCCTTAATCGTTTGCTAATCTCTTTTAGGTGGTAGTTAAAATCGCCCATCACTATTATCTTTTGTTTATTACAATTCTGTTTGATTGATCTTATCATAAACATCAGGCGGTTCTGGAGTTCTTTAACTTCTTCGTTTGAATAGGGTGGAATGTATATAGTAATGATGTGTAGCGGGAAACCTCCCACGTTTAATATATTCCAGGTCAAGTATTATCTTAGGGTTTTTATTGTCTTCATTTAGTATTTGCCGCTATTCATCGTAAGTACGCCTCCATTCCTTGCTAGTTATGTTTAAGTAATGTTTTGGCTCTTTAGTCCAATGATCCTTTACAGTCTCGTTTCCACGAGAGCTATAAAGTCTGGATTCCTATCTTCAAATTATTTCATCATTGCATCTTGTTTGAGTTTTTAATTTAAACCTCTGACATTTTGAAGGCAGATTTTCAATTCAACGCTATGCGTAGCAACCTATCTCTTGTTGCTTATAATTTCAACCCTTCTTTTGCTACGCTGTTTCTCAGCAAACCGTTCATTTCTCTTTAACCAGCCTTCAGCCTACCTCTATGGTTTAAAAAAGTGAAGCTGACGGCTATTGTCAAGTGTGACAGTGTATTGTTTAAGTTTTTATAATTATTGTTATTATTAACTTCAACATTTGGATATATTATAGTCCGATTTGTTTGTGGCTTCTTTGAATATTCAAAGTAGTCTTGAATGGATCTTTTCTGCTTTGGTTTCTCTTCTTCCCCTTCCATGTAAACAGGCGTTTTCCTCCTTGAGCTGTGTCCTTCTTTATTTTCCATTTAGTTGCCGCTAACTTTCCCTCTTTTAATTTCTTATAATTTATTATTTATATTGAGCCTTAAAATTTTAATTATTTTATCCCAAAAATTTATGAGTTAATTTAAAATAAATTGAACTTCATTCTAAATTTATTATATTTTCTTTGAAATATGAATAAAAATATATTTCTTGTATTTAGCCAGGCAGTATATTTTTTCCTACTACATAAGCTAAACATCTTATTATAATATAACAACAGAGAATGTATTTTTTTAACAAAACTGAATGCCCAAATGACTCATTTACATTTCATGATATCTTAATTTAACCATTAAAAAGTGCAGTTTAT
Organism: Oxytricha trifallax; assembly: GCA_000711775.1. NCBI lineage: Eukaryota > Ciliophora > Spirotrichea > Sporadotrichida > Oxytrichidae > Oxytricha > Oxytricha trifallax. The sequence continues at coordinate 1,142 of ARYC01023121.1, forward strand.
GATATTAAGTAATAATTAAAATTATATTATTTAGAGAATTATATATGAATTATTATTTTATTATACTACTATATCGACCAAATTGATCTATAAAGTATTATTAGATGACTCAGACATTAATAACACTTTTAATGTAAATCAAACTTACACTGTTCAAACTTCAAGTGAAGCAAAAAATGTCAGGTACAAATATTTTCTTAATATTCATAAGAAAATTTCTATATGTAATTATGAATTTAAAAGGATTTCTCAAGAATTATTAGAATATAAGCTTAATAATATTATAAGCCAAAAATTTTTAATAAAATAGGGAAAATTAATTCAAATATTTGCTTGGTAAAATCTAAATATCTTAAGAAATTATTTATTATTACAATATTAGATTTGAATATTAATTTTTAATCATAATTTGATTTATATCACTCTAAATATGGAGTAAGTTATCACTTTAAATATGAATTTTAGACATCAGTATTGTTAGCCCATCTTTCTTGTTCATTTATACTTTTGAAATTTTTAAACTATTTCATCATCTACGACTTCATCAACAACCTCATCAACAACTTCTATTCTGTACATAAACCCCAAAAGTTTTTGAAATTGTGAACAGTAAAAACCTAACTGCCACTATTTTGGCAATACTGTAAATTTAGCTTGAAAATTTTTTCCCTAGATTCTGTGTCAGTAATATTAAATAGCTTGATTGGGCAAATTTTGATATGAAATAATATGTGCAAAAAGATTATAGAATAAATCCACAAGAAAAACTTACAATTAATTTAGCTGATGAATTTTAATTAGACCTTTTGGAAAAAATAAAACCCATTAATAATTTTTATATATATTTTATTTTGATTAGTGAATAAATTTATTATCTAATTAATTCGAATCAGAATTAAAATTGAAGTAATACTAATTAATTTCATGAATTTCTTTTAAAATTCTAGAATGATCTGATTTATAATTTAAATTCAAAGTAACACATTAGTGCTTATTAAAATGGTTGTGCTAGACTACAAAAAGACAGATCTAAATCAATTTTTGTTTGAAACGAACACCTCAATTAAAGTAGAGGATCTGATACTCTCCATTTTACTACTTTGGCTTAGTGCCTAAAAGTTGCAAACATACCCTTAAAAGTGTAAAATCGTCTTAATTTAGAAGTTTATCTCTACACAATTCCTCTAGAGTGCTCCACTCTTTTGAGTTAATATTTGAATAGTAAATTATAGAAAAGCCTTTGGACATCTTGAACAATTTCTGATCGAAATAGTCAAATAACTCCTTCTTCAACTCTGCAATTTAATCCACTAAGATCTCATTCTAAATCGAATAGTTTTCCTTCTTGTAGATAGTATAATTGTTTAGAACCTTGGAATTAGTCAAAGTGAAGGAAGGAGGGATTTGCTAATAATGAAGAGGTAAATATTCTCCAATTATATCAAGGATATCTCCGCTAAAATGTTGTTACAGCTATTTAAGTCTCAAAATAAATAAATTTAAAGAAATAAAATTGTTATACCATAAGATGAATCTAGAAATAAAGAATTAAAAAATTTAAGAATATTACTGTATTATGTATCGAGAAGCTTGGATTTTATATCCTAATCTTAATCATCCATTTTATTTTTAATTATAAATTTTACTAAAATATTTAGTAAAATGATGAAGTAAATAAAATACTATAAAGGTATCATTACAAGATTACGTAGGTAGATAATAATTATCAAATTCATAAAACTAATAATATTTTAATTATTATAATCACAATATCCAAACTTAAATCAATTCAATAACTAGTATCATTATTCAAACTTCTTTAATAATACCATATTTAATCATTAATGTAGTAACTAAATTAATGCTTTAATTAAAAATTATAATTTATTAATGCACTTCTTTTTCCTTAGTTTTGTGAGAATTCAAGAACCAAATATGGACAACAGCAACTAGTAAAATTTTTAAGAACGTGGCTAACACATCGCCAATCAGCTTTTTTGTCACAATTTGGACATGCCAAAGCGCCAGCCTTCAGGAGACCACCCAAGTCCCCGTTTTAACTAAGCAAATATCGAAGAACCAAGGCATGGAACGGATAATGGCTTGAGCAGAGAGGGATCCAAAAAAACATAAGATAGATCACATCATCAAGCCAATAATGGTGCTATTTATCAAAACTAACATCACAGCCAACACCAGTAGATGCATTATTTTTATTATTTCAAATAATAACTAAGGACTATTAAATACTTTAAGATTTAATTGTGGTACAAACAAATATTAACTAATAATGCAGTAGCACTATCACCAACCTCAACTGAACCCAGAAGATAAAATCAGACTATTAATGATGCAGCAAAATCATCAGTAAACTCACTTGCACTAATAGTAGCAGCCAACTTAGCAGTATGCTAAAAACTCAGATAAAGCATCATTTTTGGGACTCATTCGGCAACAAGCAAGAGGAATTGTTACGAATCCTCACCAGAAATGAAACCAACGATTCCTCAGCACTGACAAAGGAGCTTCTAAGACCCAAGCTTCCAATAATGTAAATATTGGCAACGATGTGCAAGCAACTTTAGGCAACCATGTAAGTATTGGACTTCATGAGCCGGGGCATCACAGATAAAAGAGTGATAACAGAGATATCGGAGTTGGGGGACTACACACTGAATAAGAAGGCTAAATTGGGGATGATAGAGAAGATCTTCTCGCTCCACATTAACAGAAAAACTTCTACAACAATCAAGAGAGCCCAGAGGAGGATGAAAAACAAGATATCTCTCAAATAATATAATTTGGAAAAACCAAGTTCTCTGATTATACGAGAATAAATGTTATTGGAAGAGGCACTTATGGGAAGGTAACGAGATGCATTCATATCTCCAGTGGTTTAGAAGTAGCTGTCAAATCATTTTTCTTTGATGTAAGTGTTTTCTTTGATACAATTTTCTTTTATAGAACGTTCAGGACGGTATTAATTATTCAACTTTGAGGGAAATATCTTTGCTGAAAAGCCTAGCACCTTACCCTTAATTTGTAAAAATCCTCGATGTCATTAAAGATGATTCTCATAAAAACAGAATCTTTTATTCCTAAAATTATTTTTTGTGTATTCGAGTACTGTAAGTCAACACTTGGAAAGTTTGTAACGAAGTAAAATTAATCAGGCAAGCCATTTCCTCTCGAAAAGATTCAGACTATGATGAACTTTTTAATATTAAATTTTAAAGAATATAAATTTGCTCATAAATAGAATTTAAATACCATATTAAAACGATATAATACTCATCATTCCTTTTTATTGCTTTTGGCTTTATATAAAAACTTCACCTCACTTTTTTCCAATGATGTAGATTATAATTTTTTAATAATTTGATTCAAAACAAATTAATATAAATATGATGAAAACCTACTGAAAGCCATTAATATAATGCATGGCAAGCTGATCTTACACAGAGACATAAAGCCTTATAATATTCTGATTGATTTTTAAGGTATCATTTTATCATTACTAACCTTTTATAGGTATGTTGAAAATTGCTGATTTTGGATTGGCCAAGAAAGCTTCATTTATGCAAAAAAGAAAGTTTCCGATTTTTATTTATACATTACATTTTTAAAAGTCCAACACTATAGTTTCTCTTTGGTACAGAGCACCAGAAATAGTTCTAGGTTCTGAAGATTATTTACTTGGTGTTGATATTTGGTCGATTGGATGTATTTTCGCAGAATTTTTTCACTTTAGTTCCAGTATTTTAATGCATGAGTGAAACCGAAGCCCTTTTTAAGGCATTTAAGATTCTCGGTTCACCTACAGATAACCACAGCTCTCATCTCTTAAAACTAAATAAGTTCTCCTAAACTTTTCAATATAATTTAATCTAATTCAAATAATTGGGTTTAAGTTTTATTCAACATACCAAAGTTTCCTGTTCCAAATAGTCTTCAAGAAGCCTTCCCAATGATTGAAAACTAGCATGCACTGGATCTTCTCTCAAAGCTTATAAAAATTGTTGTCAAAATAAATAATTTAACTTGATGCATAAATAATATTGCCTTAGACCCCAGATATAGAATCACAGCCAAAGAAGGCATTGCAGCATGATTTCTTCAAACCTCTCCACAAAAAGTAAGAAATAATGGATTTCAAAGCAAGATATGGAGGTTAAAACAGACAGCAGACAAATCTTTGAAATTTATTAGTTTCTAGAATCACATCTAAACTTTAACTTATTAATGAAGCTAAACCTTATTCCTATTTTACTATATTAACTATATTTTTAGCTATGACATTAGTGATCCCTCATATTATTATTTTATTTATGCCATTAACTAATTTATCTAAAATTACAAATAAATAAATTGTAGTTATATGCCCATTTATTCAATTGATAATGATTAGTAATTTTCTATATGGGTGGATTAGCTTGAATTTATAAACTTCTGTAATGACTACTTGTTTTGAATTTTCCTGCCTTCATTAAGACATTACTATGATAAAAAATAAATGCTTCTTAAAAACTAGTATTAATTCATGAGAAAGTTTATTAAATTTAATATAGCATGGTAGTTTGATATTATTATTTAAAGAGAATTTAGATCATATCTGATTTGATAGATATGATTATTGTTTTCGTTTTATTCTATTTTATCTAAGCTTATTTTTTGCAAATACTGTAGAGAACATAAAATATCTGGCTCCCTCTTTTTGGTGATATCTTTTCACTTTACAGTTATAAATATAATATTTAGAAATGTTTGAATTTAAATTATTTTTTATTAATTATACTTCGAGGAATCCAAAATTCTTTCTTGTGATGTTTATTTATTAATCAAAAGATTGTACAACTATTAATTGATTTAATTGTCTTATTCCATTTATTTTCTATGCATTTTTTACTAATTTTTACTAGGGATTTAATACATCTACTAGAGAAATGTTTAAGGAATTTATTCTAGATATTTTGCTCTTTTTTCTTCTATCAGTAATCTAGTGAGTATATGATCACAAATTAACTTCTTATATAAATATTATTTAAAAAAATTAATAGTATAGGGGTTAACCTGTGTCAAAATAGAATCTTAAGATAAAAACCTCTATTATTTATTATTTTCTTTTTACTTATTTTAGTTATGATAGACTTTATCTGATGACACTATAATTGTTAAGTTTTTACAGTCTTAGAACATATCTATTTTAGTTTTCATTTGATTAGTTCTTTAAAATTGAAGTAATTAAAGATCTTAGCTACTTTTAATCTTATTATTAGTGTTTTTAATAATTTGGCTACAAATTTGTTAATATGCTTTTGTTTGCTTGGATTCCTGTATCTTAAATGATGAAGTTAAATGATTTTTCCGACTATATATAAAATATTTATAAATTAATTGTTATAAACTTACGGTAATTATTGAGATAAAGACAGCACTTCAGATTTAAAGGTTTATTGAGCTTATTCTGATTAGTTTTCAAAATCTTACTTATTAAAAATTTAATTACTTTCAAGTTCTCTTATTTAAAGTTCTAACTTTGCTGCAGCATTTTGAACCATAAATTTCTGAAATTAAATTTATAAATTAAGTTGAAAAATTTTAATCAAAGTATGCATAAAGAAACATAAATAATACTTAACTATATAAATAAATGTGCCTTAATGATTTTTACATTTTTTTATATAAAATTAAAATAATTTAAATTTTTAAATTTGCTTAAATTGAAATCTTATATTAATATGAATTTTATTGATAATCTTGAATAATAATTCGAGTTTAATTCATATTACTGTATTCTGGTAATTGTAAAACTTGTTCTAAATTATAAATGTTCTCTTTCGTGTATTACATGCCTTCTAAGTTTAATTTTTTCAATAATTTCTCGACCTATTAAAGGTTTTTCAGTGTTTAAATTATGAGTTAATGAATTACTAATTTAAAGTGTGCATGATATATAATTATTAAACCATCTATACTAACTAAATCTTTGTATCTAGAATCTTTCATATCTTAAATGCTCTCGCAAAAAGCTACTATTATTTTTACTTGATCAATTTAATCCTTGACATTCAAAACCCCAAATTCCCAACATTATATTAGTTTTATTTTAGATTTAGTGAATGAATATAGTAGTTAATGCAAGGATTTTCATATTTTCACCTATCTATAAATACTAAAAAAGGATATAAGCTTATGAAGATTTTAATAAAAGTGGTAGTTAACATTTATATGTGAAAATGTTTCTCATACTCTTAAAAAAAATAAAAAAATACTTTTACCTTTTTTTCATTTACTCCTCAAAAACAATTTCATATTAAAATATGCTGAATCTACATTTTATAAAGTAAGTGAACAATTAGGTAAAATCAGATTAATGATACTAAATTTCAGTTATTTTTTAAAGAGCAATTGTTTTATATTATATTTTATTTTATTTTCCTTTAATTATTAATTGATAATTTGTAATAAAATACCCAGCTTAATTTTTTTTTAGTTTTTATCTCAAAATTTCATTTATATATTCTAATGTAAGGAAAAAATCATTTCACACCTTTGATATAAGAAATGAAATAAGTATAATAAATCATAGATATTTTTATACTCTAAACAAAACTTATGTTTGAGAGATTTTTATTAGCCAGTAACTGTATCATATTTTTCCCATTTTCTGCTTTCTTAAGAAATTCATCACCTATCAACGTATATTTAAACCACTCCTCGTTTTATTAAGCAAGATTTGCACCAGCGAGAAACAAAGGCAAAACAGCACTTTCAAAGGCATTCTCAGGAAGTTTACTTTATAATCTTTACATTGTCAATTCTATAAATAAAGTTTTAAAAGGAGTAAGATCAAATAATAAACTTACCAATAAGTGAAGAGGGCAAATAATTGTAGTGTGAACATACTTTGATAATCTTCATAAGTTCAGATAGGTTAAGAACGTCTTTTTTCTTTAGTATCATTTCGAGGTAATTTATATACAAATTTAGAATTAAAATAAAAATTAGGATATATTTTAAGAACTAACTTATTAAATCCTTATAAATTATAATTTATTATGAATGATCATAGATTTTAATATCATCTAAATTAGCTTACAGCAAACTTTCTAATAAATTAGTTGTCGTTTATGGACTTTATTTATCTAATTAATCTTGATAGTGCTTAAGAAATTAAGTTACTAGAATTTATAGAAGAGGATTTTTATTTAATTTTTTGTTGTAGTCTTTTTAATAGTTGAGATTCCAAAGGCTGCTGCTGAATCTAAAATTCTTATTTTTTAAAATATTTTAAACTTTTACAACATATAATCTCAAAATTTAAATAATAATCATCTCTATTTAAATAATTTGTTAAAGAATGATTATAGATTTTTAAGTTAAGTAAATATTTTTGTTTTGGCATTTTTGTAAATAATTTGATAATTTATTACTCCAATTTATCTAACTGAATCTCTGTTAAGTTCGTTAACTGGATCTACAAGCCCAGTAATAAATGCCAATGATTATTCATGCCCTTTCTCAATAGTTTTAGATTAATATAACTATTTACAAACATATTAAACTCTATAGTTTAATTTTACTTGTTAATAGTCAGGTCTATTTTATCAATCAACAAATTTTCTACATCTTTTACATCTTCCCTGCTAATTTTATTAGTAAAACTAATGTGATTTTAATTTCTTTCTTAATATCTGAAGAGCGCTTTTAATCCACATATCTAATCGACTAATTAATAATCTTTTATCTTAAAAATTTACTAAATTTATTAACTTTTTTTATTTTTATGTAAATATAAACAAGAAAGTATTTATTTATTCTATAGTTGCGCTTAAACTATTCTTTAATTAATCTAAATTGAACAAATAATTATATTAATAGTGAAGTTTACTAAAAAAATATAATTAAATTTATAATAAAATAGAATAAGTTTTATTATGCTGCATTAGCAGAAGTTAAAATAACACCAATCAAATATCTTTTTTCTAGGTTTTGGTTTTATATTAATTTATTTTCAATAAATGCTAATATATTTTTAATTTATAAATACTTCTGATATTTTCACTGAATTATTTTGTAGTAATAGATATAAATATAAATTATTAGTGCGTATTTGTATTTTGTATTTTATTTATATAAAAATGAACACAGAATTAGAAAAATATTCCATATTACTGTGAAATTCCTTGCCATTAATATGAGGGTAAAGAGCTTGTCTATAAGATAAACTTGGCATAAATATTTCTAAATGTTTTTTATAGAATATTTTCAATTTATGCTAAGGTAAATGATTTTAGTTTTTGAGATATAATTTTTGAAGAGGTTAAGTTAAATAATCACTTAGTAGTTTCTAGAACCAAATTTATCTAATTAACATTATAAAAAATTAAAAATAGCAATTATTAAATAAGTAAATTTAATCGTTCACCATGCACTGTCTCATTTAAATTATCATTGAATTTGAATTTTTTAAGAAAGTTTATTTAATTTTATAATTTCAAGAGATTATTAAAAAATAAAACAATTGAAAATTCATGTCAAATATCATTCAAATGTTTAAAAATGAAGTTATTTAATGTAAAAATTGAATTTAACAATATTTTTGTTCAATCAAAAAGATAAGTTTGGACAAACTATCGAACTTACTTTAATTTTTCATCCTAAATAGGCATTAATGATTTTTATTTCATTGGTAAAAATTTTATAGAGTTTTAAATTATGGTAATAAGGTATAGATAAATATTAAATATACTTAAATGATAAAATTTTATTTGTTATTATTGTATCAAAACTTGGAAAAATTATAAAGTAACTTAATAAATTTTAAGTTAAATAAAAGTAGTAAATGGTTTTATATATAGAAATTTGTTTTAATTTATCTTATCTACTCCAAAGTCACTTAATAATAATAATCTTAGCAATTTATTAATTGAAAAGTTATTAAAAATAAAGATTTATATATAAAGAGATTTTTGTTGAAAAGAATATACTTATACAATTTGCAACCTCCAATTAAAAATATTATGATGACTTGACTTTGAATTAATATGGCAATATCACAACGATTATTAAATAATTTAAAAAAAAATAAAGATAAATCCGCTTTATCTATTCCTCTGTCCTCATCATAGACTACGTTAACTTAACTTGTTAAATATTATTTATATCAATCAAATAAAAAACAATATGAACCAAATAATTAAAAAAACATTTTTAAAAAATGAGTTAAACTTATATTTGTATCCAAAAAAATCTTTATATATCTAAATTATACAATGAAATTTAAATATTGAATTTATATTTATTTTTGCTTAAGTCTCGAATAGTTATAAAACCCCAAGAGTATTTTTTTAAGCAATCGTGAGTATGAAAAATTAATGAATTAGACTTTAATAAATTTAATAACTGAAAAAGTGAAACCCCATTAGGGGAATCGCAAAAGTGGGTGGAAAGTGAAATTAAAAAGTGATTTATAAAACCCTTAATTTAAACTATTAAACGATTAAATATTTTTAATTATAAAACATGGCAGACTTTGTTGCTGTCGACTCTTTCAGCGAACATTGAGCTAGTGGGGCGACCTTAAGGTCATTTTGTTGCCCTTCGAAATCTAGGGGGAACTTGGGCGCTCGGGGCACACAGGACACGCCCTGGCGAAGTTGCGCGCTGCGATGATAGGAAGCATTATCCATTAGCAGGATGGAGTGGGCCCTCCAGTCTTTGTCTTGCACATCCAAATGGCTAAATGAGATCCACCATGAAGACCAAGAAGGTGTGGGAGATAGTGCAACCCACACTCACATTGAAGATGAAGCTACCCCGATTGGAGGCAGCCGCGGTTATACAGAGGCGGCTGATGCGTTTCTGCGAAGACTGGACATTTTGGCTGGCCTTGGCGATCCAGGAATGGCTGCGATTATCAGTGTTCTGGATGATGGTCTCGTCGATGTTGTATATCGTGAAGCCCGAGCACGAGGCCTGAATGAAGTAAGCAGCGGCGATCTGGCGCTGGAGCCGCGACTTCAAGTTATTGTGGTTGGGAGTGAAATGGGAGATCTTGTGGTAGCTCATGTGCAACTCGTGCCCTCAGGAACCTGCTGATGCGATAGGGGGAAATGCGCACTCCCAGCCGCTGCTGCAAGCTCTGCAAGATGCCTCTCGTGATGATGACCCCTTTGCTCTCCTCAATGTGCGCAATGATCGAGTCAGCCTCTTCAGCTGTGAGCAGCGTATTCTTTCGACCCCGCTTTGCAGGTAACAGCTTACCATCGGAGTGAGCGGCATCCTGGAGTAGCCTCCTGACATGATAGCGACTGGTGCCCCCGAGAGTGGCTATAGAGGGTTGGCTGAGGCCTTGGCAGGAATAGAACTCGGCCAGTACCATTTTGCGACCCCCATTCCTAGGGGAGGTCAAGAGCCTTCAAATGACGAATCAGACTCCTGCCATGAAGAGGCTACCAAGATGGGGTGATATGAGGAGCAGCTAAT
>ARYC01023127.1:0-10576 GCA_000711775.1 Oxytricha trifallax
TTTCGAAGATTCTCTTGCTTTTCTTTTGTTTAGTAGCTTCAATTCATCTACTTCTTGTGAGCTTTTAAAAGATGCTTCCTTAAATCTCTAGTATGAGCATACTGCTTATGGCACTAGAAGCAATCATACTTTCCGTCGATTTTATCGTGCTTTAAGTATACTGTTGGCTTGGCTTCTCTATGCTCTTTCAAATACCTATACCAACTAGATTTATGAGCGAAATCTCTCTCACACTTCTCACAAAAGTATACTTCTACTTCTTCAGTTTGTATAGTAATTTCATTAATACCTTTCTCCTCCTCTTTGTCTCCCACACACTTATTTGCCATTTATTTTCTATTATTAATTTCTATTTCAATAACAGAGACCTCAAGTAATAGCTCTGGTAGTTCCTTATAAGAGTTCATCTCACAGCTATCACACTTTTTATTGCTACTAAAGGTAAGTTTCATTTAGTTTGATGGAAGTGCTGTTGTTTTTCTTAAAATGTTAGCGCTCATATTTAAATTTGAATTTAAAATTATAAAACTGCCTCTATAACTGATAGCTAATATGAGAGCTTTGCAAGCCTACAAATTTAAAGGGAAGTTCTTAGAGTATTAGAGAAGAATTATGAGTGTTAAGAGAGGATTCAGCTCTAAATATGGGTGAGGAAGTAACCATTTTTACTTTCAATAATAAGTTGATTATAGTACGTACCGATTAAGGAGGTTCACCTAATTAAGTACGTACTGCTTTAGGAGGTATTTTTTGTTTTTATGATTAAAATTATGGTGCTCCTAATTAAGCACTAGCTTTAATAATGCATCTAATTAAGTACAAGCATTTTAGGAGCTGCTCCTAATTAAGCACGTACCAATTAAAATTAAAAATATGGAACTATAACAGAAGAAATTGATATCAATCCCTCAAGTTTGAGACCAGTTCTCAAAACCTTCTCCATATCCTTCTTAGAAGTTGACCTCCTATAGGATGCCCATATTTAATAGTAAGTTTTTCAAAGGTATATAATTGAAATCAATAAACTTAAATTTGAATATCATATCTTAGATCTGTAAACAAGATGGAGTGATGCAATGAAAAGAGTGCAAGCACAAGAATTGATACAAAGATTTAGAAGCAAGGAAGATTTGCACCGCTACCTGGTGCAGCAAGGTAATGAACTCATAGTGGCTTATCTTTATTATGAAGTTGGTTTGTTCCTCCCAACGATGGAAGGTACTAAAATTTCATTTCTAAGAGCGATACTTTGCGAAGAGAAGAAAGTATTAAAACTTAAGATGTAAAGTTGGCAGAGATTCCAAACTTTCCAGAGATTTCAGTGACTAACTTATAGATGATGCTATGAATGACCCAGAGGTTTCGCAGTATCTGCCAACTAAGAAGCAGTTGTCAAATAAACTACCTAAAAGAAACCATTTCTTTGGCATTCTTGCAACAATTAAAGGTGATTACTTGAAAGAAATTATTCAAGAATCTCATAAGAAATGGTACAGCATCTCTTCAGAAGATAAGGACAAACAAGGGATCAAGATAAGTGAGAGCTGGCGATCAGAGCTGCAGAAGCACCTTTATATTTCAAGTAAGATTTGTAGCTTAACTCTTTAGAAAAATCTGGTACTGGCATCTTCTTGATGAAGGAATAGAGCAAGCTTCACAGAGAGCGAAATTCGTAGACGAAGTATGAAGTTAGCAAGAGACTTTATTCAAATGTTTAGCCGCCAGAGTCAATGAACATAGATGCTGGAGCTGGCAGCAAGAGAAGAAACCTTGGAGGAGGGAGGTAAGCAAGAAGTAGAAGAAAAGAAAGAGAAGCCAGCTCTCACAAAGAGTTTTAAATGTGACTTATATATTCATTAACTTAACTCTAAAACTTATTTATATACATTCACTCCTCCTTCTTTAGCACACTATTATGCCAACTAATTATCAGCTCTCTTAGCTGAACTTTTTATAAAATCGACTGTATCAATAGGTAGGTCATCATCAGGTGGTATAGCAGCAGTTTCTTATAATGACCTTTTAGTATATTCCAGTAGAATTCAATTCCATTAAACTATGGACTGTAAGGTACGTTGAACACTGGCGTTATTCTAAGTTGTTCATAACTCTTCCTTGTAACTTTTGTCTTATGAACTGAAAGATTATCAACAAACAGTATAATCTCTTATTCAGGGTACTTCTCTCTCAGCTACTCTAATAACTTAATATACTGCTCTGTCTTAATAGAGCGAGGATGAATAACATAAGTTTCTAAACCAGCATCCTCGCTAATACCTCCTAAAATTGCCATTGTTTATACCTTGACTTTCTAGTCATATACTTCTATATTACTATGCCTCTTATACCAAGACTTCTAGATGAAAGTGTAAACACAGCCTCGTCAGCATGAATAAACTTAATATTACTCTATTAGGCTCTCTGCATTTATTTATAAATATAATTTAAGTTATTGTTGTAAAATGGCTGAGTGAAATCAATTACCCTCTTGATACGATTTACACCTTTGTTAGAGATACCGTTTCGTTTATAAATGTTTGCAACAGATTAGCAAGAGATCTTCAACTCAGGGAACTGGCGGTGAAACATAATAGCTCGTTAGTCGACAGAGAAGTGAGCCCAATACTTCAAAGTTTTTTCATTAATAAGATAGTCAATATGCTTCTATAGAAACTTAGAGTTACTCTTAGGCTAAGAATTCAGCTATTATTGCTTTAATTACACAGCTTTCAAGCAGTGATAACGAACATTGGAGGGACTACGCTTTAAGAGCAGTGCAATAGACTTATAGTTCAGTACTGGTTTGAGTTATTCACTGTAAATATCACATCCATAACGCAGTTTAAACACTAAATCTATATACTCTTCATCATAAATAGACCCCAAAAGCTTGTAATTTTAGTCTCGCATGTAATTAATAACCCCAACCCCTAACAAATTCCCTACAAATCAAAGCACTTATAAACCTCATTAAGGGGTTTTGGGGTTTTGATTTTATATTAATATTGATGCAAAATATTCAATAAGTGAATGAGAGATGTTATATTTAAAATATGTGAGAAAGCGTCTCAAACTTTAAATAATATTGATTGATTATAGTAGTGTGTCAAGTAAGAATAAAATGAAGGTAGAAACTAAAGACTTAGATTAAATATTGATTAACAGTTAGAAAAATAAGATATATACATAGAGATATTAACTGTATTGACAATTTATTAAATATTTTAATTCTTTTTGTTTGTAATATTATTATAATTTAACGAGACTATCGAGTATATTGGATTTAACGTATTAATATTGAACAAATGATATATTTAATAGTGATTATTAAAGAAAGTACATTGAATACTGCTTCTACAAATTTTAATTAAACTACCAATTTAGAATTGATAATCTTCAAAAATATCTCAATATTGAATTATAATAGTAGCAAGTAATGAGATGTATACATATAAAATTCTAAAAATAAAAATTAAATTTGAATTAAAAGTATCAATGATAATAATAAATCAATAAATATGATAATATTAGTAAGAAGGAGACCCAAAGACCTCAGAATATAAGTTATTAAAGGGTTATACCCTATCAGACATGTTCCATTTCCGTTATCTCTCTCATCTACTTGTTTTTAAATTGTAATGTTAAAAGATGAATATAATCTACTTCTTTCCTTCTTAAGATTCATAGTTATCATTTTATCATGTTTGAGAACTTCTCTTTTTTACATCAATGGTATGTGAACATGTTTAAGAATAAACAATATATCAATAAAGCCCATTTGGAATGTTCAAGAAGTGGCTCATTGATAATTAATACTCTATAATTTAAAGTTGTATGTCATCTTACTTTACATTTTAAGGCAGTAGTCCTTACTCTGGTTATGTCATCAAACTGATGTCCTCCTATGTTTCTCCTTTATCTTAAAAAGATGTTTAAATTCTATATTTTCATATATCGTTAAAACACAATAATCCTATCTATCAGAATGTCTCTGGCATTTCCTATAAATTGATGTTTTGAAATATTGCTAGAAAGAATGCATATGAATGGCATAATGTTCAGTATATGTAATAGATGTTAGCTTTTCTTTAAATTCAAAGAATCCTTTAAAGTTGCTATGTCTCTTATCTTATATTTTTCCAAGAAGTATTACAAAATCAAAATGACAGTTAAAATTACATTATTATGTAGATCCTTTGAAGATATACCAAATCATTGACGTATAACTCATTGTATATCATTTTCAACTGCTTGTCAAATTTACTTTTGATTCGCTTGTCTTCATTTACTTATTTGATTGTTTTCATAAGACTACCCACTACTGGTTTTTAATTTTCCGCTTCTATAATTTATTAAATAATTATAATTTATTATTAATTACTATTGATTTATTAATAAAGCATTTAAATAGGTTTGATTAGTAACTTTGAGAACCTTTTAACTTGATATTTCATGCATCATAAAAGCTATGTCGGTGTATACACTTACTGGTTATAAATTTACTAACTATGTTCCTTTTGTAGTTGCGTATCCTGAGCAAGATGTTAAGTAGGCGCATTATTTATTTGACTAAACCATATAGTTTTATTCTATATTATACACTTATTTAGTATCATTTGGAGAAGTGTCCTGTATGGTCCTTTTACAAAAGATTTAGCACTGCATTTCTACAGTTTATTTAATAAATATTGCTAGATGTCCTTGCATTCTGTCAATTCAAATGTGTAGTTGATGACTTGGAAAGAAGACATGACTAGTATCAGGATGGCTAGCCACATCTAGTAGATTAAATCCCTCTAATGTATTAAGTTCGAGGTTGTACCTTCGTTTATAGATAACTTGTAGAAGTATATCTACCAGGTAGTAAAAGCTTTTCAACGCTACTACTTGATGAATGAATGGTTTAAAGGAAAAGAGTGATCAAATTTAGTGATGTTTATGAAGATTACATATATTGACTTTGAATGCTAGCATAGTAATTGAGAACTCATTAGTGAATTTATAAAGTCTGATAATCAATGTAATAGCATAATATAAAATAAGAATATCATCTTTTACTCATAGAGTGAATATTAGCTATTATCAGGGTAAAATCTTTCAGAAGATACTCAAAAAGTTTCTCGTGCAACTAAGTTCTTTGAAAAATTAATTATTATGTATTGAATCTATAGATAATTGGAATTTTTGGATATTTATTATAGATAAATTGTCCAATAATGAAGTTTAAATTAAAAATCTTTTAGATAATAGAGGTAGATTGGTTATATAACGATCACTACTGATAAATTAAAGTAATGCTCCTATTTAAATATTAAATTTCACTAACTATATATCTCGGTTCAACATTTAAATTTATAAGGAATCTTAAATATTATTATGGATGGGGTGTACAATTCTGGAATTTTTTGAAATTCCAGCACCATTCTGGAATTCCAGATTGGTGAAAAAAAATTCCAGAATGGTGAAAAACGTTCCAGATACAGAACTGGAATTCCAGATTAATTGGATCTGGAATTTTCGAAAATTATATTTTGCATTAAGTATAAGTTAGATGAAAATGAAAAAATAATTTATTTTTATAATATTCCTAGTTTAACATTTAAGATATATTTAAATAAAAAATAATTTATAAAATTGTAGACATGATTAATAAAGTGCAAGTTTAATATCAAAAGCCTAATAACAAGACTATTTTTTAATCTATTAAATATAAATTATTTAAAATATATATTTAGTTTTATCAAATAAATATATTAATTATAATATTGAAATAATAATAATTAAGTCCAATTTGATTTTTATTTTTATGATTACCAAATCAAGAATGATTATATTAGTTTTTAATAATCTTGAAAAATAAAGATTATGATAAAAAAAAGTATAGAGAATTAGGTTGTTTATTAAAATGTAATCATTCAAAATATTCTCCATAATAAATCAAATTATAGCAAACTGGCTTATTCATTGAATCTATAAATTATAGACTTAATTTATTTTTATATTGAATGAAAATACTTATCATTTGTAGCATTAATTATTACAATTATAAAGTTATTCTCATAATAACTTAGACAATTTTGTGGAAAAAATTAAAATAATTTTTTGATATTTCTAAATAAACATCTGAAACAAATAAGTGATATCATTGGTGAAAAAATAGTGTTGTTTTTTAAAGATTTATAAATTTATATATTAAAAATCACTATTAGATTTTAAAGAAAGTCAAATTCTCAACTGAAATTAAACTTAATTTATCATCAGTAATAAAAGATTTTAATTTCTTTTAAAAACTTAGGAAAATATTTTAAATTTAATTTTTTAACATAGTCATGGTTATTTAATAATTAAAATTAAATGTTTTATCATTGATACAAATTCTTCAAATATAACATTTCATTTAAGATTGAATTTTAGGTCTCTCGATCAAAATCACAATTAAATTAACAGGAATTATTATGTGTTTTTTTTATATTATAAATTATTATATTTTTATTAAAAATAATTATCATATAAATACTTTCCAGAGGTAAAACAACTTCAAAACCTAGAATATTTTACATATTTATGTTTTATTGTAAAATTGAACAGATATTAGATCATCGTTGAGAAAAGTTTTTAATAATGCAGATTTAGTTATTGATGAATTTTTTATAATTTTGAAAAATTAAAATACAATTTATATGATGTTTGATAATATATAAAATTAGATTTTATTCATTTTATTTTAAAATCCAATATATCTCTAATTATTACTTAATATCATTAATTGAGATATCCCTGCACAGAACTGGAATTCCAGTTCTGTATCTGGAATTCCAGATTCATTGGATCTGGAGTTCCAGAATGGTGCTGGAATTTCAAAAAATTCCAGAATTGTACACCCCATCCATTATTATAATTTGATTTAATTTGTATATCAATTATTACTTATATCATTTATGTCTTATAATTTAGTAATTTTATAAATTATCTCATAATATTTTAAAATTTATCATCTGGAATAAACAAAAACACACCTAATTAAACTTAAAATCTAACTGAAATGTGAGATTTCAATGTAATGGTAGTTTAAAGTGAAAATCTTATGTGATGTTATTGAAGTTAATGGTGTATCTAAACCCTAAAATTAATCACCATAGACCTATAAATATTTTCATATAGCAATCTTGACATGATTAATAACAAAGAAGAGTCATTATTCTAGTTTTATGAAAAATATAAGTTAGACTTATATCTATAAAAATGAAATGAATGTATGAAAGTCTTGGATAAATAGGACTGATATATTATCACTTGTTCAGCCAAACTATGGAGCAAAGAGTAATCTATTAATTTATTGTTAAATTGTTACCTATTACAAAGTTTCATTAGATTAAGGTTTTAATATTGTTTTCAATATGCTTTGTGAATATATAAGTTATATTGATCATAATTATTATACATTATAAAACCCAATACTTTTTTAAAAACGTATATCTTCTTCTATTTTGTTTTAAAAAGCAATTAAAACTGTTAAAAAGATAAGAAGCTTGTTAAAATCAGTATTAAGATTTTAATGGTAATTTATTATATAGTTGATTATACCTTCTGCATCAGTATATTTTACAGAGGGCATCATCAATATGCTTAAAATCAAGATTAGACATACTTTATATTTTCAAAAAGTTTCTAGTAATTGTACAACTATGAAAAAATCCTGATACTCCACCCCTCTCTAAATATATATGTCATTTGATGCTTGCTTAAGAATAATATTAATTTCTCCAATTTCCATTTTGGAATATGTTTCCCTGCCTCTTCCATCAATTTCATTGACTAAAATTAATTCATAAAATAAGTGAAGATTATGTATTTTCATTGTACTTAGCCTGTTTAATCTAAGACATTCATTTCTTTATATTTTATTTTACTAAGTTGAGCAGATTATATCAATCTATCAAGTCATTCTTCACAATTAACTTAGTAATATATGTGATTAATTAAGGGATTTAATTAGTAATATCATGAGTCTCTTGAAACTAATTTTGTTAAACATGAAATGGTAAGAATAATAGAAATTAGAGATCTACCAAAGATCTTTTTGAATGGCTTATATTGTCTATAATGAGAAAAAAATTACTAATTTCCAAGAAAAATCTGAAACAAATTGCTCATTAGTCACTTAAATTCAAGACTTTGATGCATACACTCCCTAATCTATGACATTTATCATCTGTAAATTTAATAAAAAAAGGTATTTTTATTATTTGAATGAGTATAAGTGGTTAGTAATAGCTTGACATTATTTATTTATATTTTTGCTTTAGTATTATGGAATATAATGAATCATAGGAAATATTCAATGATATGGAAGACTACAGTGATACATTATAAGCTCTTAATACATACACTGTTCTTACTTAAAAATTAATATAATTATATTACAATCATAATTTGATAAGCTTATTTAGTTAATAAATGACAAAACCATGATATATTACTAAACATGGAACATATTAACTTTGGAAAGCTTGCTATTAAGATATAAAGATATTAGTGATTTGACGTTTTTTTAAAAAATTAACAAACGAATCATGATGAAATTAGCAAATTAATGACAATCCTAACAATAAAAATAAATTAAATTGTAAACCATATCTATATATGTATAGAGTAGATTTGCATTAAACTTTAAATAAATGAATTACTGATTAATCAAAACATAATAACATAATATTAAGCATTAATCATCATTATTTAGAATCTAGTAACACTCGATACGTTTTTTCAATTCATTAACACTAGGCAAGAACCATACTTATCTTCTGTGAGATACGGATAGAATTAACTAATGGTTTCTTTCTTAATAATTACATTTGATTATTTTATAAAAGTTTGCATAGGGGCATGATCACTTCACAATGACATTATTCGTAGCTTTTTTGCTTAAAATCTCATACGAAAGCTCTTTTTTAGGAATATTTATAATGCTTCCACTATATATGCAAAGATTTGAATAATGTATAAATAAAATATAATCATTGATATATTCTAAATAACAAATAGTTAATTTACAAAGTTTATATTTTCTAAACCTCAATAACGCTTAATAATTTAAGTCAGTTCTAACTTTTAGCACTATGATTTCCCTTAAGACTTTCTCACAGCACACTTATAATATCACAGTAGGCCCAATCTAGCTTTCAGATTCAAAACCCCAAAACCCTTTCAGTAGTTTGATTGAGTTTTTGATTGATAAAAGTAGACTATTAGTGCATACTTTATTAGGGTTTTAATAGGGTTTATGTAGGGGTTTAATGTTTAAATATTAGTATTTTAAGTGAGTATAACAAGCGAGTTTTTAAAATATTTCACACAAACATAAGCTTAGAGTCATGTGGCAGTTCTCTGAATTTTATCTTTCTAAGTTGATGTTTGATTGTTTCTATTGTTTGTTAATTCTCTTAGCTTGGCTTGATAATAGTTGAGTATGCAAGTTCTCTGAGACCTCCATTTATTTTATTTTTATCGAGATATTGTTTGATTCTTTGCTTAGAATCTCTCTCACCCCTGCAGCTAAAGTAATCGTTTCTTGGCATGTCGCTCTCTATTATTATTACTGCTAGAGCCCAGATATCCCATTAAGTGTCTCCATTTCTCCAATCCTCTCTCTCTGGGAAATATCCAGGAGTGCCGTATACATTTCCTTATGCAGAGGCTTGCACTCTTTGAGCTCTGTTGAAGTCAATAATATAAACTCTAAGAGGCTGAAAGTTCATCATGATATTCTCTGGCTTTAAGTCTCTATGAACATAACCTAGCTTGTGAAGCTCTTCAATCCCTTCAACTATCTGCTATACTATCTAGCTAATTTATCTCTGACATCTATTGTCAGATAAGAATTCTCTGTAAGTCATTTCAAGTAAAGGAAGCCTGAAGGCTACATGATCTTTACCAAGTAAAATAGCATCAAGCTAGATGATATGCCTACACTCATTTAACTTTGCCTTTTAAAGAGCATAATACTCATTAGCAAATTCCATTTGGAACTTGTCATCAGCAAGGAAGTAATTGAAAGGATATATCTTATAAACATATTAATCATCAGTAATGACTCTCTTCTCTATTTTATCTTCAAGAGTGAGGTAGCTTTCTAGGCAAGAATCTAAGTCAATAATTTTTAATATGGGAATCTTCATTGCCTCTATTTTAACCATAATTCTATTGATCTCAGAGACTGGAAAGTTCTTGACTGCTTTCTTCATTTAAACTTACTTCTACACTTCAACTCTAAGAGACTCCACTGGGTTTCTTGATCTTCTCTTTTAAAGGAATCTATTCCCTGTAGGTTCATGAATAAAGACAAAACCTTAATTGTGCTTTTTCTTTAAGTGCACTTTGAGGTCTCTAGTATGAGAATATAGCTTCTCAAAGAACTCAAAGACATACTTCCCATCTTCCTTTTAATGCTTGAGATATAACCTGGGCATATCGTTGTGTATATCTCTCAAGTGTCTCTTATAAGTTGACTTGTAAGGGAAAACTTTATTGCATTCTTTGCATTAATAATCAACTTTGGCTGGGATTTATTAATGCT
>ARYC01023133.1:0-12093 GCA_000711775.1 Oxytricha trifallax
AACTCTGAAACCTGAGTACTTAAATGAAGTAATTTAAGAAGCTCATAAGAAACGCTATAGCATCTCTCCTGAAGAAAAAGAGAAGCAGGGAAAAAAATCAGCGACACTTGGGTCTAGGAACTATAGAAGCATCCATTCATCTCTAGTAAGCTTAGTCTTCTAACTTTATAGAAAAATCTGGCACTGCTATTTAATTGATGAAAGAGCGCAGCAAATTAAACAGAGAGAGAAAATCAAAGGTAAAGCATGAATTGAGCAAGAGACTCTACAAAGATTTTTAAAAGCCAGACGAGATGAACATAGATGCAGGAGCTGGCACTAAGAGAAGAAACATGGGCCCAAGCAAGCCATAAGAGGAAGAAAAGAAAGAGATGCCAAATCCTTTACGGGCAAATTTAATATGTGAACTTATTCATTCGTTTAAATCTAAAACTTATTTATATACACAAAATCTCCCTTCTAATGCGCATACTTTAGCTTTATCATCACTGACTCTCTTAGCAATACTTTTAATCAAATCGACTGTATCTATCTTCAAGTCGTGCATCAAGTGATATAGTAGAAGTTTCTTGTAGTGGCCTTTCAATAACCCCCAATATAATTCAATTCCATTGAACTGAGGACTGTAGGGAACACTAAATACAGGTGTTATGTTTAGCCTTTCATATTCTTTCCTTGTGTCTTTAGTTTTATGGACAGATAAGTTATCTACAAACAGAATAATCTCTTAGTCCACGTACTTATCTCTGAATTATTTAAAGAAATTAATATATTATTCAGTCTTTATAGAACGAGGGTGAATAAGCCACTGTCTTCACTTATTCCACCAAGAATAGCTTGAGTTTAAACCTTAACCTTTTAATCATATACTTCTATATTACTATACCTCTTGTACCAAGACCTTGATATAGAGGTAATGAATGTAAATACAGCTTCATCAGCATGTATGAACTTTATAATATGCTCTTATGACCTCTGCATTTAATCAAATATATAATTTAAATCATCCTTATAAAATGGAACATTAAAGTCAATCCCTTTCTTAATGCGATTGACTTTTTTGTAAGATATTCAGTTCTTTTTATTTATGGTTAGCTATCGATTAAGCAGAGATATGAAGCTCAGGAAATTGGCGATGAAACATCACAGCTCTCTAGGCCAGAGAAAAGTGAGACCAGTATTTAAGAGTCTTATCATTAATGAGATAATCAATATGATGCTGCTAAAACTTTAGAGGTCTTTTAGGCTTAAAATTAAGCTGCTATCTCTTTAAATTCAATGCTAATAGACAATGAGACCTAACAGTAGCAGGATTTATGGAGTAGCCTTGCTATAGACGTATAATTCAGAACAGGCTTGAGTTATTCACTATATTCATCAAATCCATATCGCACTTAAACAATAAATCTATTCACTCACTGTCATAATCAGACCCCAAACCTCGGTTATATCTACTTAAGTTACTAATATTTAAACATTAAACCCCTACATAAACCCTATTAAAACCCTAATAAAGTATGCACTAATAGTCTACTTTTATCAATCAAAAACTCAATCAAACTACTGAAAGGGTTTTGGGGTTTTTTTGATTCAAAGCAGTAAGTTACCACTGTAATGATAAATTAATACTAAAATTTGGTACCTAAATAAGGTTTTATAATGGAATTTATTGTTATTTTTAATGTCGGTTTAGATGGCAAAATATTCAAGTTGTAATGATTAGACTGGACAATAAGACTAATATTTTCAAATTGAATTTTAGTATTTTTACAATAAAAAATACTTTACAAAGCTTACCCATAAGATTTAATCATTATATTAATTATATCTAAAATTATTTTTTGTTTTTGAATAAATTCACAATGCCAGGCTAATTGAGACCATAATCAGATTAAGATCTTCATTTTTATTTTAATTAATAAGAATTTGAGAAGAGTTATTTTACAAATATTAATACTTTTTTGAACTAAAGTGATAGAAGAGATGCCAAAGACTCTTTGAATTAAAAGATAGAAGTTATATTTAGTTAAAATGGAGATTAGAGAATTAAAGATTTATAACTAAGAACATTAATTAATCATAAACTTTAAAAGGCTATGAGGTAGTATCCTCCCCCCCTAATGTATACTTTACTTTTTGTAGTCTGATAGAGCTTTTGATGATGAGTAATAGTAGCAGATGAACATGGAATGTGCGAGCAATAGTTTTGGAGCTATGGCCTCATCAAAGTCACTTTCTATATATAAAAATCATTATAAATTTTACAAAAAATTCAAATTTTTCACAAAATTTAATTTCTCTAAAATTAACGATTTTAGCAGTTTTTAACTATATTAAA
Organism: Oxytricha trifallax; assembly: GCA_000711775.1. Taxonomy (NCBI): domain Eukaryota; phylum Ciliophora; class Spirotrichea; order Sporadotrichida; family Oxytrichidae; genus Oxytricha; species Oxytricha trifallax. The sequence goes on from ARYC01023133.1 coordinate 2,339, forward strand.
AAATTATATCTAATTTATTATAATTTTAAAAACTTATTTAAAAATCATTTTAACTTTCATTTAAGATTTTCATAAAGACTATAAAAGGTCACTTTATAAAATTATAATAAAATAAATATAATTTGATAATATAGCTAAAAACTGCTAAATCATTAATTTAAGAGAAATTAAATTTTATGAAAAATTTGAAATTTTTGTAAAAATTAAAATGATTTTTATATATAAAAAGTGACTTTGATGAGGCCATAGCTCCAAACTATTGCTCGCACATTCCATGTTTATCTGCTACTATTACTCAGCGTAAAAAGCTCTATCAGACTACAAAAAGAAAAGTATACATTAGGGGGGGGGAGGATACTACCTCATAGCCCTTTAAAAATATTCAATTATAAATAAAAACAATAAGAATTACGAGATTAAAAATAAAAAACATATCAAAAGATCCTAAAGATTAAAACAATAAAGCAGCATCAACATTGGAAGTTCAGTTAAGTATATAAAATATTACCATGTTTAATATCAAAATCTAATATGTTTTTTCAAGTTTTTTATTTAAAATTTTTGATGACATTTTTTTGTAAAATTATAAAATTATTTTAGGTTTATTATAAAGTCTTAAAGAATTCAAATTAAATATTTCTAAATAAATTTATTCTTATTATCTAATTACTTATATATTTTATCTCTAAATTTCTAGTCTTTTTATAATAGAACTTTATTTAATCGCAAGTTTATTATCAACATTTTATATGAATATTATTAAAATTTATATTAATTATATAGATTTATATTTGATTCTAAATAGATTTTGAAGAAATTAATAAATCATAAGAAAAGTTATAAAACTTTTTTTATTAATTTTTGTTGACATAATTTCATCTGAAAAATTTTCTTGAATCTAATAAAATTCATATAAATTATTTATACATTATTTTTAATTATTGATAAAATAGATAAAATTAGGAAATATGAGAAATAGAGATTAATTCGTGTAATAAAGGTAATTTTAACTGCCAGTAAATAGAATAGCGTGTAATTGTAATTAGATTTAATTAACTTTTAGCATTAAACTGATTGTACATTATACATTGTACAGTTTTATGTTTTTAGTTTTTTAGAAATATTATGGCGTAATTTAAAATTGTACATTGTACAGTTTTAGTAATTAAAGTGTTTTTTAAAGTCAATTGTACAGTTTTAGATATATCTAGTTATTAAGGTAATTATTAATATTTAGAAAATGAAAGTACTAATTTACTCAAACGAGTGATAGAGAAATGCTATTTAAAACAATCATAGTAAAAGTCGTAATGAAGAATTAGTCTTAGAAGGAAGTACCCCTGAAAACGAAAAAGACATTAGAGTCAATGAAAGGCATATTCTTGAGGTCAGGATTAAAGTCGAGAATGAAGAGCTATCACACACAGATATCGATGAAGCTGTATCCAATAAAACATCAAAGTATAGTCATGAACTCATAGTTAACTGCGCCAACAATGGTTAGTCATTCCAACAATACCTAACAATACACTTGAAACAAGATGGCAGGAGATGTTGCGAGCAGTCGAGAAGTTCCCTTTTATTGAGGTCGAGTCGGTCTCGTACTCTCGGAGGCGTTAGATAGAAGACGGGGATCACAAATGCAAGTGGACTAAGAAACAGATCAAGGAAAGTCATAGATTGAAAGGAACTATCTTGAGACTAACAGGCAAGAGAAAATTGCATGAGAAGTAGAACAAGAGAGCGAGTGATCCCCGCATTTATTATTGTAACTAAAAATTAATAATTACCTTAATAACTAGATATATCTAAAACTGTACAATTGACTTTAAAAAACACTTTAATTACTAAAACTGTACAATGTACAATTATAAAGTACGCCATAATATTTATAAAAAACTAAAAACATAAACTGTACAATGTATAATGTACAATCAGTTTAATACTAAAAGTTTATAAATCTAAATACAATTACACGCTAGTCTAATTACTGGCAGTTTAAACTACCTTTATTAAACGAATTAATCTCTATTTCTCAAATTTCCTAATATTATCTATTTTATCATATGTAGGAATTAATTGATTTGGGAAATTAAATCAAAATTAATAATTAAATATCAAAATCGTGGCAGTTAACTTTCTGGAAACCCAAACAATACGGTACTTGTTCGATAGAGAATTAAAAATTAACTGGACTTTACTATTGGCGGTACCCCTCTATCGCATCGTAAAGCGAAATAACGCAACTTTAAGTTTGATGACAAAATCAATTAAACAAATCCCAAAATCAAAGTCAAGTTATCTCGCTTTACGATGCGATAAAGGGGTACCACCAATAGTAAAGTCCAGCTAATTTTGAATTATCTATCGAACAAGTACCATATTGTTTAGGTTTCCAGAAAGTTAACTGCCAAGATTTTGATATTTTAATTAATTAATTTGAATTTAATTTCCCAAATCAATTGAATTCCTAAAATAATAGATATTATAAAGACTAAAAAATACTATATTTTGTTTAAAAGCAAATCTAAAAATCATTTAGTCACGTTTAATTATTGTATATTAGAATCATTCAAATTGAGAAATATTAAGCTTACAAATATTTATTTATTAATTTATATTATTTAATGAAATTTTACAAATTTAAATATATATTCCTTCAAGATAATTTACGAGATAAAATTAATTTATTAAATGAGATTTAAGATTTTTTTAAAATCCAATTAAAATTTTATAAACTGAATTTTATCCAAAAGCCAAAAACTTATATAAAAGTTCTCAAAATATTGATTAAATGAAAATATTGATTCATACAGATTTTATCTTAATGTTAAATAATAAATATTATTATGTAAATAAATAAATTATAATAAGTTTTTAATATAAGTTAAAAATACTGATAACTTTAAGAAGACTGATATAAGTACTTCACTATAAGGATATAATTTATTATTTTGTTATAACAGGAATTATAAAATTTTTATTGATTCATATTCTCTTCGAATTAAGAAAAAAAGTAATATTAAAATAAGAAATTTATTAAGAAAAAATAGATCAAATTGAAACAAATATGGAGACAAGAAAAAGTATAGATAAGTTAAGAAGATAAGCTTAAGGTGTTGGAAAATTTTCAGGCCTTTTGATATTAAATTTTGTCAAATCAAAGTTTAAAGACAAACGTTTTTCATAATTATTAAAGATATCATTTCTTAAAGCAATTTAAATGACGTATTGTAACAATAAGAAAGGAATAATTAAAAATAAAAATAAGACTTAAAAGTTTAGCACGAGGAATCGGAAAGTCTTCACAATTTTACAATTTAAAAGTATCAAATATATAACGATTGATAAATCTTCTTCATAATTCTAGGAGAAATCCATTCTTTAAGCAGTTTAAATTAGGCTTTTAACAATAAGAATTGAATTATTTTACATTGACAGTAAGATTTTGAGGTATAGCACGAGGAATTGGTAGTTCTTCCTAACTTTACAATTTTAACCATGTCGAATAGATAATAAATTATGTAATACTTCATAATTGTAGATGAGATCATTTCTTTAAGCAGATTAAATGAAATATTTTCAAAATAAGAATGAAAATAACTAATAAATAAAAGTTAGATTTTTATGTTTAGCTCGATGAATTGGGAGGACTTCACAACTTTTGAATTTTAACAATGTCAAATTGATTGCGGATGATGAATAATCTTCATAAATCATGAAGAAATAATATCTTTGAGCAATTTAAATTAGGCTTTTAACAATAAGAATAGAATTATTTGACCACTCGTTAACATTAAATTATTCACTCTTTGCATCAAGCTTGAACTCTTTTACGAACATAACTATGAACTATTTGGTTTTCTAACTTTGAATCTTATAAAAACCATTAAGAGAAGTCAATCATTCGTTTATAATTTGCAATAGATAAATCCACTTTTTCAAAATCTCTTAAGCATTCAGAGAACACTCCTCAACATTAAATTCTTCACTCTCACATCACGCATGAATTCTCAGACGAACTTAACTATAAACTATTTTGCTTTCTAAATTAAAATCTTATAAAGCCATTAAGCGATATCAATCATTTGACTATAATTTGCAATAGATAAATCCACTTTTCAAAATCTCTAAAGCATCCAGAGAACACTCCTCAAAACTAAATTCTTCACTCTCACATCACGCATGAATTCTCAGACGAACATAACAAAGAAATATTTGCCTTACAAACTTACAATCTTATAAACCATTAAGAAAAATCAAAAATTCGAATATAATTTGCAATAGATAAATACACTTTTTCAAAATCTCTGAAGCATCCAAAGAAAACTCCTCAACATTAAATTCTTCACTCTCACATCAAGCATAAATTCCCAGACGAACATAAATATAAACATTTGGCTTTCAAAATTAAAATCTTATAAAACCAATAAGCGATATCAATCATTCGACTATAATTTGCAATAGATAAATCCACTTTTTCAAAATCTCTACAGCATCCAGTAACCACTCCTTAACACTAAAATCTTCGCTCATACAATAATTTTGAACTCTTAAATGATCATAACTATGAACTATTTGGCTTTTTAACTTAGAATCTTATAAAACCATTAAGCGATATCAATCATTAGACTATATTTTGCGATATATAAATCCTTTTTTAAAAATCTTAAAAGCATCCAGTGATTACTCCTTAACACTTAATTCTTCAATCTTAATTTTTCCTTCAAACCTACTTTAACTTTTATAGAACAAAATTATCATGTTTTTGTACTTTTTATTTAAATCTAATTCAACTATTCACTAATATATTTACCCTTTTATTTTAATTTTTAACTTTATTCTTCGTTATTTTTATACATCTATGAATTCTATTTAATTAATTTTCTTTAATTAGCAAAAAAATATATTAATTTGATTACTTTAAAGATAAATAGCAAATTTAATTTATCTTATATATACCCATAATTTTATTTATATTAATATAATGAATCTTATTTCTGCAAGAATTCTTTAATTATAAGAGCCTGATTACCAAAATGCTTATAATTATTTTATTTACTATTCATTAATATAATAATTAATTTATATTTTTGATATATTTTTGTAATATTTTTTAATTTAAAACTAAAAGGCTTTAATCCATTAATGAAAAACAATATTACTATTTATGTTTATCCACAAGATTTATTTTTTAATTTTACAATACTATCGATGAATCTACCAAACTGCAATATCTATAAAATAGAAAAATTTCATATGAAAAAATCTAAAAGTATAATAAATTACTTCCTTTACTTAAGCATTTCTAAATTTTATTTGATTAACGATAAAAAATGGAATTATTATTATTTTTTTGTTTACACTTATTGAAATTTTATTAATTCTTTAGCTAGCTATTAATTAAATGTTTAATATTTTTATATTATAAATTTCCTAAATCATTTGCCACTCAGCGAAGAGTATATATTTTACAATTTATTTCCTAGAACTCCTGGATAAAATTATAGAAAAATTTTGTTTACGCGCAGAGATATTCTAATATTAACAAAATTTGAGAATAATATTTATTATATCGGCTTTTTGTAATTTAAAAATAATAATAAGTGTATATAAGTTAATCATATCAAAATTAATTATTCATTAAACCTTCAGGAAAGATCATAATTATTTAGAAAAGTCTTATTAAAAGCTGAATGTTTCTTTAAAATTATCTTAAATACTAATATATTCATAAAAAACCAGTCTGTCAATGTTTTTAGAGGCAGCTACTGCACCTAGTCTTGCCCTTTTTTGTCAAGCAGCAGCTGCCTCAGGAGGTGTCAAGTCCAGATGGATTTGAGGATAATTATTTTAGGGTTTTTAGGGGGATTCCTTTTGATCTTCTTGAGGCGGTATAATGGACTGTTAGTGGCTGGCTACCCCAAAAAGGACACCCTTCCAAGCAAAACTGAAATCACCATTAATCCTTTTGGAAAAGTCCATTTCTATTGCAATAACGAACCATTAAGGATTCATTTTGAATATTAAAAGGAGGAGGACAAGGATTTTTTGATTTGGTTCTTACTGATTTCGTTAAACGAATTAATTTCTATAATTTTTTTTTATAAAAAAAAATTCATGATAGTTATTTTTAGAATACAATAGAAATTTGGTATAAAATAAATTAATTAAAAAATTTATTTATAGCATTTGAAGTCAACCAATTTAAACTGCTAATATTTATTTATTACATATTTTATTTAAATTTATTTCCCAATTTTGAATGACCTTGAATTTTTATAATTAAAAAGTTAGATTAGAAATTGCCTAATAAATTGAATTATGGTAGTAGCAATTCACTAATTATTCATGAAATCTACAGACAGAGTGAAAATAAATCTAGGTTGAATACCAAAGTTGATAGAATTTTCATGGTGTATATAAGATAATAATTATTTAATAATGTTAAACCTAAATATAAAATATACATGGACTAAGAACGCTGTATTAAAGACAACTAAACGAATTATCAAAAATCTTATAACAATTAATTTCATATTCCAAGATTTTAATATTTTCTCAAATTTTGAATTAATTAAATATACTGGATTCTCTGGTGAGCACAATAGTGCACCTTTTAGACACAATTAAATCACATATCTTTAAAACTTGTGATCTTGCAATCGATGACAAATATTTGAAGCAAAATTAAGTATTCTCTTCAAAAATTAAAAAAAGAAACTAATAGACTAGTTGACTTCAACTCGACTAAAATACTATTCAAAATAGTATATTGCATTTATCACGCTCACAAAAAAGGAGGAATAATCTCAAACCCTCAAATTTTAATTAAATAACATTTTGTAGTAGTATGTAATTCTTTTCACAAGACGAGAAAGCAGGAAACACACTCTAAAAGAAGAGGCTAGTTTTTCAGTTTTGAGGATTTTCAAAGACCTAGCATGTTTGGTTCTTGGATATAAATTATATAGAATAAACCAAAGGAAAGGTAAAAACGTAAGCTTCACACGATTAGTACCTTAGATAATACGGAATCAAGGGAGAAAAGATTCAGACTAGAAATTTCGAAGAAAAATTTGAAATTCTGATAAAAGAATTCTGCTAGAGTGATTAATTACAACAAACCTGAGGATCATTAATTGATAGTGTTATATGGTCATGAAATGATAAAACATATGAAAGAAACTCTTGATATATATTAATAAATTTAATTCCAATTTAAAACAGATGCATGAAAGAAAATAATAATTAAGTACCCTAGAAGTGAGATATCTCAACAATGGTTATAAGTTGTATTAGACAATTTTAAAAATCCTCGGATATCTAATTAATAAATTATGAAAAATAATTGAGAATCAATCAATATAAAGTGGTTAGAAGAAATGGAATTTTATAGAAAATTCTATCTTAATAATATAAACCTTCATATCTTTCTCCATCTTGTTTTCTTATTTTATAATCATCTATTTTCTATTTAGCTCTTGATCTTTTAACAACGTTTTAAAAGCTAATTGGTATTGTTGAAAAATAAACTTTCTGAGATATTTTTCTTGTAACTAAAATTTTTTATTGTGTAACCACCATTTTAAGACTTCATTTCATTATAACTTACTATAAAATTTCTTTTGTAAATTATGAATCTAACGTTTTTTATGGAAACACTAAAAAACAGATTAACCTGGAGATATTATCATTCTTTTTGAGGGATTATTAACCACAAAATTGTTTAAGCTAGTCTATAACTCAACAGTTACAAACGAAACCTCCTATCAGAATCCATCAAACAACCAGAATTTTAAGTAAATATGTAGATAAATTTAAAGATAATTCCACTAAACATATTTAAGAAATAGAAGATTCAACTAAATAGAAGATAGCAACATCAAAAGAAACCGCTACAAAAAAACCATTGGAAATATAATATTTACCAATAAGAGTTAATTATTACCGAAGTCAGCAGTAATGGTGGCACTCAACAACTACAGGCAAGGAAAAGTTCAATTCCCATCTTTAAATGTGAACAGAGTTGATTGTACTATTAACTATACAAAGGATTCATAATCTTGTTCTCTACATTTTTACCAATGTTGACATTGGACAATTGCTGCTAGACATTTAAAATTCCAAAAAAGAATAAACTCTAACCCTGAAGTCTGCAAAGCAGGCATGGAAGCTTTAATATAATATTTTCAACTTATAATATTATTGAGATCACTAAACTAGTAAACTGATTATCTAATTACATTTAAAATGTCAGCTAAAGCTACAAAAGACTTTGAAAGATTCATTCAAGTTGAATCATTCAAAGAAAATTCAAAGATATTGAAATTTACTATATGGACAAAGATACTAATGAAAGATCTGATGGTGAATACAGAATATAAAAAAGGGCAAGATCCTTACGTATATTACTAATAAATAAATTTATATATTTGATCGGGGTACCTATTAACCTTAATATGATCAAATTACGATTTATATATTATGAGGATTTCATCATGTATATGGAAAATAACTCGGGCATTCCAATCATTGATAAAGATAGGAAAAGGATGAATTTCCAACTTTTAGTGTCTGTATAATTTAGACCTATGTTGCTTAATATCATAAACCCTTAAAAATTGTCAGAAACATTATAAAATATGAAAACAGCTTCAAAATAAAAATATTTATATAATATTAAATAACTGAGTAAAAATCAATATTCAACATTCAAAACCCCAAAACCCTTTCAGTAGTTTGATTGAGTTTTTGATTGATAAAAGTAGACTATTAGTGCTACTTTATTAGGGTTATAATAGGGTTTATGTAGGGGTTTAATGTTTAATATTAGTATTTTAAGTGAGTATAACAAGCGAGTTTTTAAAATATTTCACACAAACATAAGCTTAGAGTCATGTGGCAGTTCTCTGAATTTTATCTTTCTAAGTTGATGTTTGATTGTTTCTATTGTTTGTTAATTCTCTTAGCTTGGCCTGATAATAGTTGAGTATGCAAGTTCTCTGAGACCTCCATTTATTTTATTTTTATCGAGATATTGTTTGATTCTCTGCTTAGAATCTCTCTCACCCCTGCAGCTAAAGTAATCGTTTCTTGGCATGTCACTCTCATTATTATTACAGCTAGAGCCCAGATATCCCATTAAGTGTCTCCATCTCTCCAATCCTCTCTCTCTGGGAAATATCCAGGAGTCCATATACATTTCCTTATGCAGAGGCTTGCACTCTTTGAGCTCTGTTGAAGTCAATAATATAAACTCTAAGAGGCTGAAAGTTCAACATGATATTCTCTGGCTTTAAGTCTCTATGAACATAACCTAGCTTGTGAAGCTCTTCAATTCCCTCAACTATCTGCTATACTATTAAGCCAATTTATCTTTGACATCTATTGTCAGATAAGAATTCTCTGTAAGTCATTTCAAGTAACGGAAGCCTGAAGGCTACATGATCTTTATCAAGTAAAATAGCATCAAGCTAGATGATATGCCTGCACTCATTTAACTTTGCCTTTTAAAGAGCATAATACTCATTTGCAAATTCCATTTGGAACTTGTCATCAGCAAGGAAGTAATTGAATGGATATATCTTGTAAGCATATTAGTCATCAGTAATGACTCTCTTCTCTACTTTTTTCTTCAAGAGTGAGGTAGCTTTCAAGGCAAGAATCTAAGTCAATAATTTTTAATATGGGAATCTTCATTGCCTCTATTTTAACCATGATTTTATTGATCTCAGAGACTGGAAAGTTCTTGA
>ARYC01023137.1:0-14777 GCA_000711775.1 Oxytricha trifallax
ACGGCTTGATGTTCGCAGTGTACAAGGCAAGGAGCTTGTCCGCCTACAGGGTCTCGCACTGCTTCACGAGGAGGGTGAGGATCTTCTCTGGGAGCAGGGGACACTTGGCGAAGATCTTCCTGAGGAATGTGTGCAGCTGGTCTTCGGAGCTATCCTACATAAGTTGCAGCCGGTCCTGTATCTCAAGGACCTTTGACTGGGGGTGAGCTTCTTGTAGGCGCCGGGGTTGCTCTTCTTCAAAGATTGCTCGATGTCCTGCTTGAAGAGTTGGAGATCTAAGCGTGCTACTGTTACCACCTGCCAGTGCCATGCCATGAGTGCCTCAGCCTAGTGAGCTGCGGGCGCCCCTGATCTACTCATGACTTCGTGGACTCTGGGCAGCTCTGAAAATGACGCGAGGTGATGTCTGTACTCGTGAATTAGAGCTAGCTGATCTCTGACTTGAGGAGGGACTGCATGATCTTGGCCTCTTCCTGGGAGCTGGTGGTCTTGTCATCCTGAGAATGTTTTTATCTCTGTAGGGTTTGTGCCATGTTTAGTCTAATCAAATTCAAATGTTAAAACTAATATATTACTGAGAGTCGTTAATTTAGTGTAATTAAGAGGTGTTAATATAATAGGTCTGATCAAAAATACTTACCTCAAATTTTCAACATATGATTTTTTGCAAAACGGTAATGCAAACGATGACAAAAAAGGATTTTTCTCTTGAGGGGGTGGCAGGGGCACCACGCGATTCTCCATATTTCATTTTAAGGAAATGGAGTCTCCGACTCAGACATCTATCCCAGGGGCCGAGATAATTAAAGATCATTATTGGGATAGAAATGTTGGGCTGAATTATGGAGATCTTGAATACTATTTCAACTTGGCAAGTTTTAATCAGACATTCATCAAGCTCAAGTGGTCCAGGGCCGCGACCAGGGTCCTCTGGAACTCGTGCTGGAGCCAGTGCCTGTCCATCTGCGAGATTAGGAGGGCCAGGTGTGCGATGTACTCTCGCAGTTGCTTCCTTCCTATAGGGGTCACATAAGTGAGCCTTACTTTGAAGCGCTGGCGGATCCTCCTCTTAGCTAGAAGGAATTCCTCTGGACAGCAGTGTATTCGCCTTGGTGGATTCTCATATAGTATTAAAGTATATCAATTACTCAATGAGTCTTACTTGTTGTCTGTAGGAGGAATCCTGAGTGCCTTCAATATCTGCTAATGTGGTAGGATCAGATGTAGCTACAGTGTTGTGGCCAGTGGTAACCCAGATGTTCATGGCGAATGCAGCAAGGATATTGACTTCAACCTTCAAATGCTATTGATGAAGTTGTTAGTTGGATAAACGAATGATTCAGTTAAACCAAAGCTGAACACAAAAATGATGCTCTCGTCAATAAGTGCTTCAACATCGGCTTGAGGGAAGGTTGTGGTGTCTCCATAGAGGACGGCACTAATCTTGCTGTAAGTCATAGCAACATATGAAATCAAAGAAAAATCTCCTACAGTTTGGTCTGAGAATCTCAAGTGGTCGAGGACCAGAGTGTCCGTTAAGCCGCCTAGATTAACGACCCAGTAATGGGTACCCAGGTAGGGGATCTCCACATCCTCCACCAGAATTAGCTGAGGGCGTCGTCTCCAACTGATCTCTCATATCATGAATAGGGCCCACATCAGAGATGTTTTGAGTGGTTGCAGTTGTCATCTTATACTATTAGGTTTACATAGGGCCCCCACCTCTGACCTCGGGCGTGTCTGCCCTATTTGGTAGTGTCGTTCGCGATCGTAAGGTCTGATCCATCGTTTCATCGTTGCCCCTTAGCACATGTAGTTGCCTTCTGGAGGAAATGTGAGCTTTCTAACGGCCGCCCGCCCGCATCTTAATGCTGTGCTCAACGATCTCCCTGTGGTGGGTGGTGACATTGTCGCCGAAGATGGTGGCTACCACATCATGAATCTCTTTCTTTGATCTCTCACCAACGGTCATGTTGTCCAGGAGGCAGCGGAGCCTGGCGTCGAGGGTGTGAGTGGGCGCGAAGTACGCCTGCATGTTGGGAGAGAGCTACTGCGTGTCCAGCTCGACTGTCTCGGATGAGAGGAAGGGTATAATGTCATCGGCCACTCTGTTATCAGGGCTCAGCATTAGTCTAGGTGGGATTAGGTTTTATTACAATAATTAGTAGAGGATATAAAAAATAAAATTTAACTCAAATCACACAATTAATTTGGTTGCTTTTTAATTTGTGAAGACCCCCCTGTATATATATATATATTGTACTTTTGTGATTAAACTAAATGCAACCAAATCTCTTTATAATAATAAAAATATAAGATTAATTTGAATTTGAATTTAAATTTATAACTTACTTATCTCCATTGATTTCATTCTTTTATATATATATATATATTAAATAAATATTATTTTACTTAAATCATATGAATTTTATTTTATTGTCTTAATTACATATCTTAATTTTTTATATCTCTCTAGTGGCTCAAAAATGTCTTCTAATGATTACCGATGATAGTGACTGGCTTTAACATTATTATCTCTTCTAAATTTTTTATTTCTTTGCATAAATTTTATTACTTTAAATGCTTTTAAGCTAAAATTTATTATTTTTCATGCCTAGTGCCAAAGGAAGAAATGCTTTCTTATCTATCTCTTGTATTACAGTAGCCAACTGACCATAAAATATGGGCTTTAGAGGACTTTTATTTCTTGTAGGATATTTTCAAGAGCCAGAATTAAAATGCTTAACAGTTATAAGCAGTGATACTACATACTTGAAGCACTCTTATATAATAGATTGTAATTTTGCTGCATAATGACTATTCTTATATTTATATTCGTACCATATTTAAGTTTAAGCAGTAAATATAAATATTTATCTTCATATGTATAGACCATTAATTCCAACAATTTCTATTTCTAGCCTAATTTCTCTACTAACTCTAATAAGACCCCAACTATACCCTAAATAAAATCATTAAAAAAGTATATTTAGGGGTTTTAGATTTTGAATGCCGATTGAATTTATTTAAGATTGTGTTTTTAATTACCTTGATTCCATAAACAGAAGAACTATAAACAGGATAGAAGTAAAAAATTTATAATCTTTACTTGAAATGAAAAAATATAAATTCCAATATATGATTGAGTAATTAAATTCTGGTCATCAAAGTAAATGTTTTAATATTAAGTCACTGAAAATCATATTTTTAACTTTAAAAAATTTTCTATAAAATATGCTCTCATTATAAATATTCGTAGCTTAATTATTATAAAATAGTGACTATATTATTAATTTATTTTAAGAAATATTGTCATCAACTTCGTCGCCATTGATATTCTCAATTAATTCTTCTTCATCTAAATCATGAATATTAGACAAGTTTTAATGAGGAATATCGTTCTCAAAATTGGTAGTTGTTTTTATCTCGTAGCAAGTGTTCTGTGACTCTTAAATTTCCATAGTCTCATATAGATTTAGTTTCTAATTGGTACCTTCTGACAAAATATTGGAATAATTAAAGCTATTTGAAAGTAATCATTATAATATAGCTATATTATTATAGCATTTAAAAAAGGTTATTAAATCATTTCATAAATTAAATGAGAAAAGAATAATAATAAATTATGCAAAATATTATTTAAAAAATATATTGATTCAAAAAAGATTATAGGTAGTATTAATTCATAAACCATTTATTGTAAAAGAAAATACCTAGTTTTAGAATAATTTAAATATTTAATCGTATTTAAAAATACTTTAAACTAAATTATTATTGCTTTTATTTTATTTTGGTAATTAAGAATTAAGTTTAAATCTAATGAGTGAATTAATTCTATAAAATATGTAAAGTTTTGCAAATTAAGAATTATATAAACTGAGATTCATATATAAAATATTTTTTAATTCAAATTGGACATGTATTAGTACTAAAAACTTCTTAAATAATGAATATTATGTTCGAATTCGTGATTATTATGATGTTTTTTATAATCTTAGTCGCTATCTCCTAGTCCCTCTATATAATTATATGGCTCAATGATTTTTTATTAAATCCTTTGCTAAATTGACATCAAGGATTTTCCTTCTTCAATAGATAGTAATCTGTATTTTAATTATTATAAAATCCCATAGATCTATTAAGACATGAGAATTGGGGTTAAGAACAATCAAACTAAGAATTAATTATTATTGGCGTATAATTATAATGTTTGGGCTAATTATTAAAATTATTGGCTCGATTAATTGTCCTTATGAAATAATCCAATCAGGGTGTGCTAATTTGATTTTAGCTTAATTATATATATTATTTGTCAAATATAATTAATTTTTAATCTAATTGTTCTTAACTCCAATCCTCGCTTCTTAATTGATCTATGGGGTTTTACTAAAAATGTTAATTTAAGAATTAAATTTTTTATATATTTATGTTATAAAAAATGCCAACATATATATATATATTTACAGCTTACTAATTTAAATATTTCTTTAAAAATTTACGATTTTAAATCTGTATAATTCTTTATTCGCCAAAACGACTTCTTTATTCTTTTCATCTAAAAGAAGAATAGGTTTCGGAAAATCTAGCAATAAATTTTTTAGATCCTGATTTAGGCGCTCGTTGTACTTTAAAGATACATAATTTTATTTCATGAGTCTCTCTAAATAAAATATATCAAATATTATAATTTCAATTTTAACTTTATTTTTATATAGAATGGTAAAGAGCAAAGATCACAAACGATGTATATATTTATTTACATCAATATATTTATTAAAATCAAAAATCTTTGATTAAATCTTTTAGTGATTTGATTTATAGGGTATTGTAGAATTTTTAATGGGATTATTAGAAATAAGCAGATATTTAATGAATTCGTAGTGCTTAATGAATATTAGTTAATTTTAATCAATAGAATTATATCAACTTGTCTTTATAATATTTCTTGACCTTTGATCTACAGAGTTGGTGAAGGATGTCATCTCTAATATGCTTTTTATTTCCTCGCAAACATCTTCTTTTTATAAATGTTTTGGAGCTAAACTTATTGATTGTTTTTAATTCTTAGTACAAAAGTAAGATAAAACTTTCATATAACTTATAATTTTATTGTAGCTATTGTCCAAACATTCCATTAGGTCAATTCATTCGTTCACTATTCTATAATTGGGAAGTATCCAGGGATTATTAGTGTCTATACTAAAGCAACAATATTCTTACTTAAGGATCTATTGAAATCAATTACAATTACATCTATTGGGCAGATATTCAAAATAACATTTCAGGCTTTAAATTTTTATAATCGCATTCAAGATAATACAACTGCTTAACATTAATAATTTCTGTCAATATTTATCTTTCAAATAGTTTGTGTATCTGTGATGATATTGAAAGTCTCTCAAAGTTTTTTCATGTTTCTTTAGTCTTAGTTTGATGTAACCAAACCCTAATACAACACCATCTAGCTTAAGGAAGCTCTTAAAGTTTCTTCTCTAAGCTAATCTAAGTAACATATATCCTTTTGTTAATATATTTAGTACTTTTCGTTCGAGACAAATAAATGGATATACCTTGTATGTAAACTCCTCAATCACTATGAGTTTGCAACTGCGAAGACTAACTGCATTTAATGCAGGAATATGCAGCTCTCTCTCTTAAAAGCATGCTTAGAAAGTATTACTTGCTAGTTAATTCATGGATTCATATAGCTTCTGTTTCTTGATCTCTTTTTTATGATTCAAGAGCATCAGATCTTCTTTTTGCTGGAAGTTTTTTTTCAGGTTTCTTCATCCTACATTAAAAAACTCGCTCATTTAATGCTTCTGCATACTCTTCTTTAATTTGTCATTGTGAGTGTCAGATTTCATAAAGTATACAATATTACATCCCATCAACTTAATCATAAAGGTCTTAGATCTTGGCTTTGAGAGCCTATCTTCTGGCTCTATCAGGTTGCAAAATAATTTTAGAAGCCTTCGCATAATAATGTTTTAAACTTTTAAGCTGATTAGTGTTCTTTTACCTTCTCAACATTTCTAATTAATGTTAAAACTCCCACTTCTGTACTCTGTTTCTTATTTGAAAATATCTGCTTCAAAATCAAGGGCTCTTACCTCCCTTTCAACAGCATTTTCTGTAAAACCATTGTTGAGCTATGAATATCCTGCTCCAAGATAAACAGTTTTGCGATTTAAGTTAGAGGCTATTGTTAAATTCAAATTTAAATTTCTATTATAAAGCTCTATAGTTAAAGAAACACTGAATAAGAGTTAACACTGCAATAATAATGGTTTTTTTTTCAAATGTTAGAGATAATATTTATTCTTAGTTTATTACTACAATTTTTTCAATATATGTTTTATACTTTTGGTTCTGGTACCTACTTAGAAAAAATTAAGTTGGTACTTGTACCAATTAGATTTTGAACCATTTTGGAACTTTTCCATTAAAACCTCATTAGTATAAATTCGGTACTAATTAAATTTTGGTACTATTAAATTGGTACCAATTTAAATAAATGCATTTATATTTAGTACTAATTTAATGGAATTAAATTGATAAAAATGAATATAAATCTTTGAAGTTTGTTACAGCTTCTGTCAACTTTCTTTACGTATCTTTACATGGTTATCTCCTATAAGATTCCTACATTTAATAATAAGATTTTGAGCAAATAGGATACAAAACTCTAATTATATATTAAAATTTAAAATTAAATAGCAGGAGAAGGAACAATGATAGAATTTATAAGTATTGAAATGAAAAGGATTGAAGTTCAAGAAATGAAAGGAAGATTCAGGAGCAAAGAAGATCTCTATCGATACCTCACTTAACATGGAAAGAATTCTATTTACAATCTTATATAAATTATAATTTCTTCCAACAATGGAAGCCAAAAAATTTCATAAAAAATGCAAATACTCAGTGATGAGAAAAAGCCATTAAAAACAATTAGATTAAATTGTTAAAGTTCCATAACTACCCAGAGATTTTGGTCTTAAATCTTTATGTGGATGTTATGAAAAAAGATGAGTTGTTAATTGAACTTACTACCAAGAAAAAACTCTCTAACAACTTTAAAATAGAAATTCTTCTTTGGTGTTCTTGGTACTATAAAAGAGAGAGAGAAAGATATCCCAGGGAAGATAATAGAAGAAGCTCACAAGAAGCCTTATTCTTATTCTCCATAAGATTAAAAGAAGCAAACTATGTAATAATTGAGCCTGGCTCGTGGAGCTCAAGAAGCATTCTTACCTCTCTTTTAAGCTTTGAATCATAACTTTTTTGGGAAGCTTGGTATTGGTATTTCCTAATCAAAGAGTATGCAAAGGTTCACAGAAAATTAAGTTACAGACTATCTATGAAGTAAGCAAGAGACTTTATAGAAATGTATCAAAGCTGGATGAATTAAACATAGATGCTGGTTCTTGCTCAAAGAGAAGAAAACGAGTCCTAGTTTGGCTTATGTGCAGGAAAAGATAGAGAATCAGAATTTATCAATGAGTTTTTTAAAAAAATTTATGATCATTCCTTTAGGTCCAAAACTTATTTATAAGCATTCATTTATCTTTCTTAGCACAAACTGATGCCTACGTTCACTCTCTTACACTGGCTTTATATCAAGATAACTTTATCGTTAAGATAATCACACATAAAGTGATAATCAGTAGTTTCATGAATTGAGTCTTTATATAACACCAGTAAAATTTAAATCCATTAAATTATTGGATATAAGGAACGTTGTATGCTGGAGTTATATTTAAATATTTATAAGATTTCTTAGCCTCCTTAGTCTTATGAACTGAGAAGTTATCAACAAACAAGATGATATCTTAGTTGCTATAGTTCTCTCTGAGCTTTTGCAAAATCGATACACTGCTCTCGCTTAATTGAGTAAGGATAAATAACCTAACTTTTTAAACCTCAATCGTCAATAATCCGAGCTAAAATTGCTTGAGTGACATCTTTACTTTTTAATAATAAATTTCTATTAATATACTTTGTATTTCAAAACTTATATATAACAGTTTTGAACGTAAATGCTGCTTCATCAGAGTGTATGAACTTATTGTAATTTGAGCTCGCTGCTTTTAATCATAAATAAAGTTTAAATTATTGCTATTGACTATAGTTTATAAAGAGATACGCATATCTGGAAACTTGCGATGAAACATTATGCTCGCTAATAAAAAAGAAATGTTAACCCAATTCATTTGTGTCTAAGTGTCGCAAAGGTAGTCAACATATGCTTGAGAGAACTTTTAATTTCTTTTAGTTTATCTTTAAGAACCAGAATTAAAATGTTTAATAGCTTACAAGCAATGATACCTAAAAATTGAACCACTCAAATGTAATATATTCTTATTGCAGCATAATTTATTACTCGTTTTATTTATTCTATAGTAATACTCGTACCATACCTAAACTTAAGCAGTATATCTAAATATTTCTTATTATAGGCAAACCCTAAATAATGATAATTCTATTTCTCATTTTGCAATTTGCCTAATTTATTAAATAAACTAAATCCACAAATAAAATCACTAAATATCTATATAAGAGATTTTGGGATTTTTAATGTTATAAAATACATATTAATAAGTTAAATGTAGTGAAAATGATTTATGTTATAATGCCCACATCATGAATATTATAATGAAGTGCTATATACAATATACCACAGACTAAGTTTGTGATATTATAAAACTTAAATCTGTAAATAAATTAAAGTCAATCTCAATTTGAGTTAATCCCTTTAAACTAAAAAATATTTAACTGGAGAATAATTGCGACTGTAGTTAATATCCAATGAGCATTCAGTAAAAGTCCACAATATAAATAGAAAGAATAATTTATTGCATTTGTAATATTTCCCACAAAAGAAATTAAAAATAAAATGTCTTTAAAATAAATAAAGTTAACTATTAATATTATGCTTGAGTTTATCATATAATAAAACAATGAAACTAAATAGTTTTTATTTAATAAAAATTTTATGACCTCAAAATTGTAATTAAATATGAAATCATTTTTTAATATCGACCTATTTAAAAATAAGAATTAATTTGTATAGGTCTTTTTCTAAGATTTAAAATTAGCATGTCTTTGTAGAAAAATAAATGGAATTGAATTTAAAATAAAAATAAAAAATTATTTAAGTAAGAGATCAGAGTCAGGTAAGCAGGTGGAAGGCAGATATCACAACTGGAGAAGAAACCTGTCTCAAACTCCAGACCTGCCAAAGGTTATTACCGGCGATTGATTATGGTCCTCTACATCCCCTTGTAATAATTAGCAGAGATGGGGTGGTCTCACATTATGCAATCTGACTCTGATTAGTGTCTTTCAGTCGAGCAGCCTACATGTACCCATGAGTAAAATGTTCAATTAAAATGTAATTGAAGAATCACCACAGAATAAATACTTACTTTGTGAAGTCGATGCTTATAATGGATTCACAGTATTGTCAACTAATTGAGCATCTATAATATTAATTAAATATATATTAATTATTACAATCCCTTGACCTTCAGTTTATACTTACTAACTAATTTAAGCAAGTCTTTTTTCATTACTCCTGTATACATTTGTCATTTAAATTTTTGTAAATGAGTAAGGTATAGACAGGAGTTAAAACCCCATAGATCAATTAAGACACGAAGATTAGGGAAATGAACAATCATATGAAAAATTAATAATTATTGGCTAATTATAATTATAATAAGGCTAAGATCAAATTTACACACCCTGATAGGATTATTTTATAAGGACAATTTATCGAGCCAATTGTTTTAGTAATTAGCCCAAACATAATAATTATACGCCAATTATAATTAATTCTTAATTTAATCGTTCATTTCCTCAATCCTGTCTTAATTGATCATTAAGGTTTTATTTTAAACTCTTTATAAAATGTAGTGTTTGACACGTTAGTCTTTTAATCAGAGAGGCTATCAACTTATAAGAGGATCACCGATTCGTTTTACTTGACTCTTTGCTTATACAAGAATTCAATATTTTGATCTCGCTTAATAGAGCCAGGGTGAATAGCATAATTTTCACAACCAAAATTTTAACTAATACCAGCTAAAATTGTTTGGGATGCAAACTTTACTTTTTAGCCATAAATTTCTATGTTATTATACTTCTTTATTTCATTTTATTCAATCAATTAAGGTTAGGTCATGGAAATTAAGTGTCTATTAATGAATATCCCCTTAATTTGGTTCATGTTCAGTTAACGAGGATTTAAATATTTTAAATTGTTTATGAAATGCTGATTAATTTAAATGTGTTGTATTTTTTAAAAGCAATATGAATCATCTTAAAAGTTAGTTGTGTAGCATTCTTTAACCTTTTTTTTAGGAAAAAATTTTAAAGGTTTATAAATGCTTACAGTTATTAAAGATAAAAAAGATCTTAAGACAGTTAATTGGAAGAATAATCGTGAGAGTTTAAGTTTATGAGATAGAGATATATAGATCTCTATCATTTGATTGCTTATTTGGTTGAAAAATGAGTCATTTCTTAGGAATATAATTTTTTAATATACCTATTGTATATTGTTTTGATTATCCTTTACCAAGATTTTATAAAAAAGAGCTCTCTGGAAATACCGAGTTCCTTCTTTTTGAAAGATTTCTTCTGCTTAGGAATAATTTTGTTTTAAATATAAGAACCTTTTTGCTTATAAAATTATCTTTGATAATTTGGAAAGTTTCGAATCACTCTCATTTATGCTAAATGTATTGATGCTCAATTGATATTTTATAATTACCCACCCATTTATTTTAATTATTTTATTCGTCTGATTTTACACCACTCATTATGATTTACTTTTTTAATATTTATTTTTTTAATTTAATATAAAACAAGAAATTGGCTATAGATAATTTCCAACACATCCAATAATAAAACTAATTATGAGTAGTGGACCATGAAAATAGCTAAAATTATACTTGAATTTAATATTTATCAATATCAGCAGCGCGTGATATCCCAAAAGTAATCCTATTATTATCCAGTTTGCTGTCTTAAACTCTCTTTAATGCACTATTGTAAAAAAGCTATTTATGTGTTAAAACAAATAAAATTATTAATTTTTAATTAATAAAGGATATTCTTCTTTTTCTTTTTGTAAATTTATAAAATAAATTTCTATTTTAAAAATGATTAAATAATCCAACAACTTAAATTAAATTCATAAAATAAATAACTTAATGTAAGCAATTTATTTAATAAACTCTTAATTGATTTTAAGAAAATATAAAATTTCAGGTTTAAATTGATAAAATGCGATATAATAAATTATAAAAAAAAAAGGTATCTTATTAATTGAGAATTTATAGATGGGCAATTAATCTAAATTAAAGGGTAAATATAATTATTAATTCTTATTAAAATTGTTATTTCTTTTGTTAACAACGGAAGATATTATTGCTATAATAGATAAAAAAAGGAAATTGTAGAAATTAATAAAAAATTATTTTAATTTTAACCAACTTTAGATTTTGTTTGTATTCGAACACTTATAGCTGAATGTTGCTAATTTGAACGATTTTCAACAAGAATCACTGATTTTAAAACAGGATCTTCAAATTTTTCATCTTATTCACTAGTTTAGTTAACAAATAGTCATTTTTACTGTCCAAATTTTAAAATGATTGGCAATCATTGACATCTATGACAAAATATTCAAGATCGAGAGTGGAATCACCATAAATTATCAATATCTCGTTGCTTGATGAGTGTTGGGTGAAATTTAGGACCCTTTCATATTCTCCATGTTTTAAAACCCCCATCTCATCAAGTTTCAAGTCCTGCTCGACTGTTAGAGCACCAAATTCGCTCGTTTTATTGGAGGAGGAGCAGTCCAAGTAATGACAATTGATGAGCGCGCAATAACGATTTTCTGGATTTATGGGTTTGATTAGTTGGAATTAAAACTTAAAAGTGTGATATGTAATAAGGGGCTTTTAATGAAGCAATTAAACGATTCAAGTCCTGTCTATGGTTGTATTGGTGTCTTCTATAGCTCCTGCAACTCAACTTATCGTCCTTCATCTCAACTTCACACAAATCCATGCTTGATGGTGCTGCACCACTGCTTCACGTTGAAAGCCCAGAGCTTGTTGACGTCTGTCTTGGTCATGGCCTTCAGAATCTGCGAGAGCCGCTTCACCAGGTGGATCTTATGAAAAGTTAGGTAAAGTATGCTTACTTGCTGTCAGCTTGCTCTTATTGGAGGTGCCTCTTGATGTAAAGGAACAACTGCTCGATGGGGTTATGCCAGGGTGAATACTCTGCATTGAAGAGGACATTCCCCTTGAACTTCCTAGCAATCTCCAGCACCTCTGAATACTTGTGAATGACTGCGTTGTCCATGAGCAGCACGATTTTCTTATGGGCGAGATCCTTGTCTTTGCGCAGCTGACGCAAGGTGTGATAGAGGAAGTTCTCAAACAGCACAGCATCGAAAGCCCCCTCAATGATTTGGCTTGAGATCAGCTGGTCTATAGTGATTGCTGCTATGAAACTCATCGAGAACTGCTGCCTCTTATTTTTTTCCTTGGTTATAGAGAGATTTCTAGCCAGAGTGGCATAAGTCCCCAACCTCTGGCTGACTTGCTGTCTGACAACTGCAATGGGAGTATAATTTAATGATGGTTATGCATCAATGTTACCAGAGTCTGTTATGGGTGCTTAGTCATTTTTCTAGTTGGGTAAACTTAGATTGGTATAAACTAAAGTAGTATAAAACCATGTAGCTATACTTACCTTCCTATTCCTTCACTGTGACTATACTGCTGCTCTCTGCCCTGCTTGACAGCTGCAAGCGTCTAGGTGTAATACCTATCTAGTTTTCATGGCTGTTACATTGATCATCTCACTACCCTTACGCTTAATTGATTGCAGCCTGAGGCTGGCTAGGTTCTGAACTAATGGAGTAAGAGTAGAAGCCGATTTCAGAGGGGTTTATGGTTGAATTACAGGCTTCTTGGAAGAGCTCTATATTCTGAACGCGTTGAAGTGCTTCTGCAGGGATGTGTATTAAGCACTGCCCTCTGGGGCTTCCAAGATAGGTGACAGCTGAGTATTCCTATATTTATCGCTGCACTTGACAGGGGTAGCAGCAATGCTCTTCTCCCTACTATCAAAGATTTGCTATTCCTAGGCGGAAGATTTCCTCCGTAACTTAAGAAATATCGATTTCGAGTTTGGTATTAGAATCTTCGATGGAACAATTCCAGATCCAGCCAATATTCGTTCAGTATTTCTAACATGGTCCTCTTAACTTGGATAAAATCCTTGCCCATCTAGACTACCCATTCAAAACCCCAAAACCCCTTAGTGAGGTTTATAAGTGCTTTGATTAGTAGGGTAAAGTTGGGGTTTTATTAGGGTTTGTAGAGAAATTAGGCCAGTTTGCAAAATGAGAAATAGAAATTAGCGATTTTTGGGGTCTATTTATGATGAGAAGTATTTAGATTTACTGCTTAAGCTTAGGTATGGTGCGAGTATTAATATAGACTAACTCAAACCAGTGATGAATTATTGTGCGATTGCAAAGCTATTGTGTAAGAGTGCTTCGACTGTAAGGTATCACTGCTAGTTAGCTGTTTAGCATTTCAATTCTGGTTCTTGATAACATCCTGTAAGAAAATAAAAGTTCTCTTAGCAGCATATTGAATATCTCTGCGATTCTAAGACTCTTAAGTATTGGGGACATTTCCCACTTGACTAGTGAGCTGTGATTTCATCGCAAGTTTCCTGACCTGCGTATCTCACCATAGACTATCGCAAATATTTATTGAAGGAATGGTATTACCTTCAAGACTGTCAATAGAGTGAAGAGAGTGATTGACTTTAATCTGCCATTTTATAGTAATAATTTAAACTATATATATGATTAAATGCAGAGGTCTGTTGATAATAACATCAAGTTCATACACGCTGATGAAGCTGTGTTTCGTTCAACACCTTTATTAATAAGTCTTGGTACAAGAAGTACGATAATATAGAAGTGTATGACTAAAAGGTTAAGGTTGTCACTGACGCAATTTTGGCTGGTATCAGTGAAGATTCAGGCTTAGAAACTTATGTTATTCATCCTCGCTCTATTAAGCGAGAGCAGTATATAGAGTTCTTACATAAGCTAAGAGATAAGTACAACGATCAAGAGATCATCCTGTTTGTTGATAACCTCTCAGTTCATAAGACTAAGGAATCTAAGAAAGCTTATAAAGAATTAAAGATAACTCCTGTGTATAACGTTCTTTACAGTCCTCAATTTAATGGAATCGAATTCTATTGGAGTTAGATTAAGACTCACTACAAGAAACTCTTGCTGTATCACCTAATGCATGATCTACCAATCGGCACAGTAGACTTAATACAGAGTAGTTGCAAGAGAGTGGATAAAGACTAGACTACGATATGTTCAAGGAAAGGAAGAATGAATGTTTATTAATAAGTGTTAGACTTAAATGAATGAATTATTTCACATATCAAACGAACTCTTAAATGGATTCGGCTTCTCTTTCTTTTCTTCCTCTGGTGCTTTACTAGGACCCATGTTTCTTCTCTTTGTACCAGCACCAGCATCTATGTTCATTTCATCAGACTTTTAAACTTTATTATAAAGTCTCTTGCTAACTTAATGAATGGTTTGAGACTTTCTCTCTCTGTGAACCTTTGCATTCTCTTTAATTAGAAATATACCAGTTCCAGGTTTCCCTAAAAAGTTATAAATCAAAGCTTACTAGAGAGATAAGGAT